>CATIUR010000001.1:362017249-362257249 GCA_949592205.1 Helichrysum umbraculigerum
ATATAGCCAAAGGTTCAAATGAGAACCACAAAATGCATTAAATTATGTATTCGTCCGTTTACGTTCGTGATGTAACACCCCAAGTTTCAGGTTTTAATATCGTATGCGGATATATTTTTATTATGAAATATTGTTATGTAGAGAATAAGATATTATAGAAAACGTATACGGTTTTATCAGTTACAGACAATAGGGTTTAAAAGGGAATAGAATTTAATAGATAAATATACATATGTACGTGCTTATCATTTCTTCCCTCTCAAAAGTTCCAGAAGTTAAAAATCAGAGACAAGAAAGATCGCAGAGTAAAATCTAAACCCTAGAATCAGTTTCTAAATTCATAATTGGAGCTAGAGAAGTTAGAATCATCATCCATAATCCTTCTTAATCTCATGTAAGTTGTTGTTCTTTATGTATCTAACCTAAGTTTTGGGTTTTTGATGGGTTTTGATTAATTGAAGGTTTTAATCCGAAATTGAAGCTAGAAATTGATTTAATTAGTGTTAGTTAGTGTTTTTATGATTGTTAGTAGTTATATAACATGTTGAAAATGAAGAAATTATGATTTAGTGTTCTTGAGCAAATTTAGGGTTTATGTCAAAGTGTTATAAAATGGTGAAATAAGCTTAAATATATGATTAGTGATGCTAATAGAGTATAATTATGAAGATAAAACATGAATTCAAGGTAGTAAAGTTGATAAGTGACAGATTATTAAAAGAGTGTTTATGGTGATCCATGTAAATTATGTTAAGATGATGTTAATGAGTTTAATTATGAAACTAGTGATACTTATAGAGTATGATTATGATAATGAATATTATGTGGTAAGAGTTTGATTAATGAAAGTTAAAAAGTGATTTAAAGAAGTAGTTTAATGTGATTAACTAAAGATTTAACTAGTGTAATCAAAGTGGGGGAGTAAGTAATGAGATTATGTGGATGATTGATTAGTGTTTAAACATGTTGTTATGTGTTATGTATTCTATGATAGGGATTGAAGAAATGGATGCTTATGTTGATTAAGGTGGTGAAATCGTCTAAGAGATTGTGGTAAGTGACACGGGGGTCAAATGGGTGAATTGATTGTGTATGTATCGGATAGCTTCCGAGCTAGAGGTTTGCATAATCAATGGAAAAGTTAATTGTTTATGTTGTTGTTTATGTTGTTGTGTATGATTCGATTGTGTTGGATCCGGATTGCTTTCGAGCAAGAGGCTACACAATTGGGTGGAAGATAAGTGGATTATGTTGCTTTTAATTAATGATTTATTATGATGTTGATTATGGCATGTTATGTTGAATACATGCTGAGATGAATTATGTTGATAAAGTTGTTCATATGTGAAAGGTTATGTAGCTTATGTGATTCATGTAATATATGTGAATTATGTAGCTTATGTGAATTAGGTGATTATATGGATTATGTGGAACGAGCATTTATAGAGATATGTTGCTGTTAGTACTTATGCTGATGTAGCTAGTACTAACTTCTGTTGAAATATTGCTGTTAGTACTTATGCTGATGTAGCTAGTACTAACTTCTGTTGAAATATTGCTGTTAGTACTTATGCTGATGTAGCTAGTACTAACTTCTGTTGATCTGTTGCTGTTGGTACTCATGCTTACAAAGATGGTACTAACTTCTGTTGAGCTTGGTATTCATATCCATGTGATTTGGTGCCTTGCATATGAAGTTTTATGACCACGGATCCGTTAGGTTTTATGAAGGAATCTCTACGTGTACTCAGTAGTTATTCGGTTATGTAGATAAGTGGATTAATGTTAAATGTTATATGAAGTATTATGTGGATTAAATATTGGAGATTATGTGGTTATAATGTTATGTTAAATTGATTATTGGGTTGATTATGTAGTTTGTAGATTATGTGGAATATGCTTATGCAGTGAAACGGTGTTAGTATGCATACCGTTGTGGTATGGTACTCAGTGAAACAGTGTTAGTATGCATACCGTTGTGGTATGGTACTCAGTGAAACAGTGTTAGTATGCATACTGTTGTGGTATGGTACTCAGTGAAATAGTGTTAGCATGCATATCGATGTGGTATGGTACTCAGTGATCAGTGTTCAGAGCTCAGTGAATATGTGGTTAAGTAGACATTTGTTGATATGTGTTAAATGTGTTATGTGAATCATTCATTTGATTGCTTGTGTACTTACTAAGCGGTTGTGCTTACCCCGTTGATGTTTTATGTTGTAGGTTGATGTGTTGGTAGAGACACGTGGATAGAGAATGTGCTTATGGTAGTGATATGGATATGGAGCTTGCTATGCGGTTAGAATTGCTCCATCTCCTTGAATTGTTGTTTTGATATGCAATTGTGTAATTCGCCCAAGTAAAGAGTTTTTGGATTTAAATATGTTAGTCAATATGTTGTATTTGACTTTGAAAGTCAAACAAAGAATATAGAGTCTTGGGTATGTGTATACAAAGGGTATGAAGTCATTGGTTTATAATTGGTATTGCTTCGAGTCAAACATAGTGAAATGTGGTCAAGTGTCAATTGGGATTGGTTGGTCAAATATGAAGTGGACACATTGTCCATAGCCTTGAATTGGTCAAACAAATGTGGTTTGAGTGTTGAATTGGTTGAAAAATGGTTGAATTATGAAATGGGTCATTAATGTGTCAAAATGGGTTGAAAGTGGTCATGTGGTGAATTTAATTGTGTGGTGGTGTCATGGGTTGGTTTTTATTTGCTTTAAGTTTGTTTTAAGGAGTTAAATAAGTGTGCAAAAGAGTAGAGTTCAATTGTGTGTGTTTGTGATTTGATTGGAAGTCAAAAAGAGGTTAAAATGGTCGAAAAGAGGTTATACGTCCGTTTTCTTGTAAAACATGTATTTTGGAAAAGTGCAAAAAGGGAAGTCTTCGTTTTGACCATATGAATGTGCACGCAAAATTTCAGATCTTAACTCTTTACGGTTTGGGAGTTATGCCCGTATGAAGTTCCTGTTTTGAGTCAAATTGAAAATGTCTTAGACAAGGGCCTAATTCCAGACAAGAAAGCTGAGTGCTGATTTTAGAGACCATGTTGCAGATTTTGACCCATATGGCTGATTTTCTAGACCATATTGCAGATTTTCATGTTTGTCTTACATGAGGGTCTCCACCTAGTCAAAAGTCTTTTCAATGATTTAAAAGCCCTAGTGATGATATGATCGAGTCGTAATTTACTATGGGACCAATAGAGAGTGTTTTTAGAGTATGTATAAAAAAAAAAAAAAAAAAAAAAATTTCTCGAGTTTTGGGGCGTTTCACGTGAACAAACAAATTTTCTTAGTGAACGAACATAAACAACAAAATCCGTTCGATTATCTGTTCGTGTTCGTTCGTTTGTTTGATAAAACCTTAATGAACGAACACAAACAAGCTTCGTTCACGTTCGTTCGGTTCGTTTACAAGCCTGCTGCGCCCTTCATAGATCCGCCCCTGATCATAATTCGAATAATTTTTTTATTTTCTAACTGACATTTACGTTATTACGTACTAGCTTTACGTACTTTATCAATGGACCAACGATCAGCACATTAATATGATATCTATACTATTATATAAAGCATTTGAGTGTTTGTTTTTTTTAAGATTTAAATGACTATTTTACCCCATGAATTACTAATAGTTTTTTGAAAAATCCATAGAAATTACTAACATACCCCTACAATTCTTAAATTCTCATTAATACTATTTAATACTATATTGATTAAACCACTAACTATGTAACATATGACATTAAATATATATTAAATAAAACTTATCAATATCTATACTAATATATAATGCATTTGTAATGTTTATTTTAAGAGGAAATTTACTAATCTACCCCTGACATTACTATTAATATTTGAAGAACCTACTTGAAATTAGTAAAATACCCATTATAACATTACTAATACAAATATGACATAACTTTTAAACCGTAAAGAGATACGAGACGTGTCAATTATGTACTGAAAGGTTAGAACGAGGCAAACGTGTTGGCAAATTGTACTTTATATTAATTTTAGTTATTCGGCCCATTTTTGCTTTACTTCAACCGTTGCATTTATAGCGTCAACCAACTAAAAATACACAATTTTAAATATGTTTAGTTGATTCGCCTTTAGTTAATAAACACAATATCTCTTACTTTATTCTTTTTCTTTTCTTAAAAAAAAAAAAATTACATTCAAGAAACAACAACTATCAAAATATGAGATCATATTATTAGATAAATAAAAATGATCAACATAGACAATATAAATAAGATTACTAATCTTATTTGTTTAATTATGCAATGAAAAAAAATCAAAAGTGACATCAACTTATCTATATCTATCTATAATAATATATAATACATTTCAAGGTTTTTTTTTTAAGATAGATTTTACTATTTTGCCCCCAACATTACTATTGAAATTTAAAATATCTACATGAAATTACTAATAACATATGACATTAAATACTTCTATAATAATATAAATAATTTCAAGGTTTTTTTTAAGGTAGGTTTTACTATTTTGCCCCCAACATTACTATTGAAATTTAAAATATCTACATGAAATTAATAATATACCCCTAAATATATATTAAATGTAATTGATACTATAATTATTAAAAATTAAAGTAACTAACATATGGCATTAAATACTAATTAATTACTAATTCTTTTATATGTCTACTACTAATATATTAAGCAATTTAGGTATTTTTAAGGGAAATTACTACTTACCTTTGAAGTTTATACGAGTATTTGAAAAACCTATTTGAAATTACTAATATATCCTTACATATACCAAATTCTTATTTTTACTAAAACACGACATAGCTTTTAAACCGTAAGGAGGTACGCGACGTGTCAATTATGTTGGAAAGGTAAAAACGAGACAAACATGGTAGCAAACTGTCGAAGACAGTTTGTCCATTGTTTGGAGTCGAATTCGGCCATTAAAGCCTTCAAAATCTACTTTCCCTAAATTTTACACGTTTTTTTAGTACTTTAAAAAGTTAGAAACGAACTATTTGATGTTTTTTTGTATCATATTATAAATTTACTGGTTTACTTACATTCCATATTTTGTTTTGATATCATCAATTTCTATATTCGAGAGTTCCAATTTTTTAATCAAATTGGGAATTACAATTTCATGAACATAATGTTTTGTATTAAAATACTACAGAAAAATAAAAAATAACAGCCAACGACTCCGCACCTCCCAACATGAGACCTGGCTATTAGAGACTCACAACCCGACTATCGAGTTCATAACGACATTTTATGTACATATATATATTGTTACGCATTTTTTGAAAGTTTTTAAAAAGGGTAAAAATGTTATTTTGTTCCTTTTAGAAACACCATATCTTAGTGTATCGTCATATAAATTCTAATTTTGATTTAATACTTTATATTGAATACATGTGAAGCTGATAGTTGTTTACCCGCCGCATCTGAAACACCCCAATAGTTTGATGTATTTATTTTAAGTATTAAAGTAATTTTGTTAAACTGTGATCAAATCGCGCCTCTATGTATCACAATCGCGTCGCTATCTTCATTAAAATCACGCCGCAACTTCAAATGATCGCGTCGCAATTCAAGTTTTAAATCGCGTCGCAACCACTATCCATTGCGTCGCAATTTATTGAAGATCGCGTCGCAATATGATATAATCGCGCCGCGATTCAGATCTGGACCGAACCAAAACAGACAGATTCGCAGCCTGTCCATAATGTACACAAACCAAATTTCCGCAACAATTTCTGAACCAAAACCTGTGCACATTTATTTTCTGCAACACATATAATTCATTTGACAAGAGAATCCAAATTCAATCCTCTTATACAACTAGGCTTACACCAAATTCACTTAACACATACTACACTTTATATTCAAAACAAAATAAGTATTGTAACCATATCAACTATTAACCCAAAATATTGATATGGTATGAACATTTACATACCATTATAATAACTTTAGACAACAACTTCAAGTGACAAAACAACTTATAACTTAGTTTTACAAAAGATGGGGTATTGACAAGATAGAGCATGATTTAAAGAACACGAGTTAATACCCCAAAAGCAAACAATCCACCTCTAGCTACCAACCGGTTTCTTGCCCGTATCACCTCTCGAACCACTAGCTTCACCTAAAACATTAGGATTATACAACGGTAAGCAAAACGCTTAGTAAGTAATGATATACAATCACATGTAATAATGATAATTTAGCTAAGGATCCTTAACCGCCCATGTTAGTTGTATACTACTAGCAATCACACGAGCCTATGGCCGCAACCATTACTCGCACAAAACCGTTAGCAAATGACCGAAGCCATTCCTAACCCATGTTCATGTAATCCAAAACTTACCTTGCGATTGCACAATTAAATCACTTGAACTCTTTCCAAACTCTTTAACACCTAATCACATAAACACATAGCACATAATTACATTTTGCATATACTAACACATTTACTAAATTAATCCTATATACTTTACTTTGATCATAGTTTCATTTATATAAATTTATCCACATCAATTTCCATATATACTTGAATAATGGTTCCTTTAAGCCCATCACCACACTCTTTCTTAAACAATAATATACATCATCTTTTTGGAACCAAGATTCACAAGTATATATATATATATATATATATAATTTCTCATCATCATCACTTTCTTCTTGAACTAACAATATCACATCATAATCTGATTATTAACATGTAATAATTACTTATTTATCACTAACTCAATCATATATTAATTTCTATCACTTAGGGTTTACCAATTCCAAACCCTAACTCAAATCATCATACATGTTTCATAATATAAATTATTAGCATATATATAATAATCTAATTACAAATCAAAATGAATATTCAGGGTTTCATAATTAATCAAACCCTAAATCTAATTTTGCAAGTAAATACACTAACCATACCTTAATATGTGATTAGGGAAGTAATTACGCTTTGTTTATGATGCTTACAAGCTCCAAATTGATGAGATTCACCACCTAATACTAAAAATCGCCAATTTTCGCCATATACACTTAGGGTTTTAAATTTGGGGATGTTTTGAAGTGATATCTCAAGTCCAGAAGCTGTTTGGGGTTAAAACCCGTCACTGTTACGGACTCAATCGCGCCGCGATTGACATGTGATCGCGCCGCGATCCTGTTCTGAACAGACCCAGAAGTTTCATTTTATTACACATTTAGCCCAAACTTTTATATTATTACTAACACATTTTCTATGTATAATATATGTATTCTCAATTATACACAAACCAAGTAATATAATACATATACATATGTAATACACATAATCAATTTATACAACACATATATATGTATACTTTTAAAATTTATATTATTTAGAACTTACAAAAATTGGATGTTACAGCATCGCGCGGGCATTTTGCTAGTATTATTTAAATTGTGTTTTGCTTGTCTTGACCACATATATTAACTTTAACACGTTCAACCGCTAATTAGTTATATAATTTAAAATTTTGAAACTCTTGTTTGAAACTAAAAACAAAAGATAAACAAAATTAGTTGAGAACTTATTGAAAGAACAAACTTCTAAATATTTACTAAAACTGAAAAAATTATAATGGGATGAGTCGGATGACCGATGACCAATAATTTTTCTTCCCGAAAGGATACAAAAACATATATGATTGCGAATTTGGAAGCTTCCTGCATAATAATAACTCCGTATAATTATGTCTATTTAAATTAAATCAATATAAATTAAAATGTAGTCCATAGGAGACTAGAATTTTGTGAAACGCGATATTTGGATTTGGTTTGATTTTTGGAGAAACCGAACAAGAAATTGGGGAGAAGTTAGAATGCGAGCATCGGGTCAGCGGGTCAGCGGGGGTAGTTGCCCCTTCAAAAAATTTAAAATTACATAATTTTTTTTATATATTAATGATAATTTTTTAAAAAAATTCTTTTAAAATATTAATGATAATTTTAAATTTTTTCTCTCTTAAAATTATGAAGAATGAACAAAATAAAATTTTTTCCCCTCAATCGAAATTTTCTAACTTCGCCCTTAACAAGAAACCAATTTAATGGTTTGGTTGTTACTTTGTATATTTTCAATTGGGGTCCACATGAAAAATCGAATAAGCATCACTTATAAATCCTTATATCATTGATAATCCAAATCGACGTACAACTTTAATTAAAAAACAATTATTTAGTATTTAATTAAAAGTCTTTTTATTTGAGTAACGGAAACACAACCGAAAAATTCGAACTCTTATCTGGTTGGTTTTAGTTGAGTGACATATACACTAAAACCTCTATAAATTAATACTGTTGAGATCGGGATATTTTATTAATTTAGCGAGATATTATTATATCGATAAATTAATAAATTATTAATTTAAAGAGTTGGCTTATATTCGTGAGCAACTCTCAAATTAATGCATCGACCTTCAAAATTTCCATGTCGATTCACTTTACCTATTTGAATAAAATGATAACAAGGATCTTCAAAATTTTCATGTACATTCACACATTAATGAACTTGTCTAGTTCAATGTACATAGATCTAGATTGATAACAATGACCTTCAAAAACAAGTCATTTTTTACTAGATAATCCTAGAATTTTGAAATATTTTAGTAATTATTAATTTATAGTTTCGTTGGGACCAATATATTTACATTGGGATTTCAAAAAAATTATTATTTTATTATTTTATCGATTGGGGTTCAATTTTGTACTGGTCCCAAGTTGAGACTGGACAAATTATTAATTTTATCGAGGTTATTAATTTATCGAGTATTAAATTATAGAGGTTCTACAGTACTTTGAATTGGGTTTTCGATGGATTAAGAGTTTAACAAAACCGAATAAACTAAACCGAATAACTCAATTAACTCAAAATTCGACCAATTGAACACCGCTAGTTTAGTGTTAATTTAATGCCCCCCTGTATCTTCTAACTTATGTTTTTTCTTCCCAATATGGAGACGTCTAGCTATTAAATGCATCCAATAAGAAATGGACAAGTGTAAGATTCGACAACTCGCAGGTTCATTTTATTATTTGTGTTTGTATAAATAAACTGTAGTAACAAATTTAAGTATACCACTAAAATACAATAACTTCTTCACTATTCTATATATTATCCCATGCACCCTCACATGGTTCACTTCTTACAACCATCTTCTTCTTCCATCACCACCACCACCATCACCGCCGCCCACTTCGCGACCGCCGCCACCACCATTTTCTCATAAACAATTTTTTTTTATATAACCACTAAATATTCAACAACAAAGTCGAAGCTGTCGTATATCTGATTCTCGTCAGCTTCAACTCATTGTAACGTTTATTTATAAAAACAAATGGCAACAACAAATGAGAAGCAAAAAAAGGGAGTAATGTATGTTTACAAACTAGATTCCGGAGGCCGTCACCATCCGCCACCAACACCACCACATTCAACCACCAAAAAAGTCGTTTCCCGGAGTTGGGGGCTACTTAAACGATCCAAAACCTACCGAGAAACCGATTTTAATCAACAACATTATGAAAAAGAAGAGAAGAAGGAAATGGTTCAAGAATCTGCAAGAAAGTCGGTTTCTGTGATGGAAGGAGGGAGGAATTCGCTATCATTGATGGAGTTTGCAGGGCGGAGATCGGTGGGGAGTGCGGCGGAGATGGGGCTAGGGAATGTGGCGCCCGTGGCGGAGTTATTGCAGATTAAGGTGTTGGTAACGGACATGCCGGCGTTCATGCAAATTCATGCATTCCGGTCTGCTAGACGAACATTTGATAGTTTAGAGAAATTTAGTGCTAAACAAATTGCTCTTAACCTAAAAAAGGTATGTTCTTGTTTATTTCTCGGTAATTTATTTCAACTTTATGCTAGATTGATGGTATATGAAGATTAGATCGTCATTAGATTTTCTTTAGTTCGTCTGATATATAAGAAACTTTTACACAAAAATAATTTTATCCGTTTTAGTTAAAGTATCTATTTTTCAAATGGAAACGAGTTTACAAAAATTTAGGGTGCGAGTAGTTACAGAAAACTCAAGAAAATTAGAAAACGTGTTCAAATTCGAGTATTCTAAAAAACTTTTCTAAGAAAAGGAAAATCCTTTTCCTTTTTATAACTACAAAGTTGAAAACTACTTTTGATGGTTTTCTAAGTTTTTCATCTCTACTATTCCTTGAAAAAGGAAAACTACACCCCTTGCAACTAAACACGTGTTCTAGATTTTTCATATTTTTCTAGAGAAGTAAAACACTTCTCATTCTCTCAATAAATGAAAAACAAAAAATGGATAAACTTTTCTGTAACTAAACGCGCCCTAAGATGCTCATATTTCCCAAAAAAGAACGACTTTTTATAAACTATTTTGAGTAGTTCTTTTATGAAAGTGGACATTTATCCGAGAGAATTCATAATCGTACTAGTATAAACACTTAGAACGGAAAACATGAACTACGTAGTATATAACTAAGTAATTATATAACGGTTACCGAACATATACATGTGAAACTTGTATTTTGTGTCATAACTTTTTGTGTCATATTATGACATGGTCACAAAGAGGGGGGTAAATAATGTTAGTGACAGAAATTTATATGTTTTCCTTCCTCAAAATACATCGCACTCAACTTTAATTATATATGTGCAACAAACACATTTAATATGATTTGGATCTTGTTCTTCATAGAGCAAACACTATCAACGTACTGCCACTAAAGTCCCATGTGCTTTAGATTTGGCTTTAGTGACGCTTTGCGTTTGCTTTCGGTCCCCTATCTACCAAGTAGTGAAGGTCTTTAAATGTTACGGACTATTTAATAGTTTCATCATTTTAATAAGTTGTATTCATATACGAGTATTATTATTTAATTTAAAAACCTGACACCTCCCTAGATTGAAGAAATTACTAATTAGTTTGATGTGATAGTATACATTTTATATACTTTTAATTTTATTAAAATAGTGAAGAGATTCCAATTTAATAAATTTCGTATTTTTATAATATACATGTCATGGGTCACCAACTACTACTCATGTGCATGGTCAAACTTTGCATTTTGACCACCCCATGTGTGTTCAAAATCGAATAAATCTGTAATTTCTTAATTTTTTTAAGGAGATCGACTACTCACCTCTCATCGGCACGAATTTATACCTTAATTCACAGATATATATACTTTTATTGTCAGAAAATCACAAGTCTCAATCTCATAGTTAGAAGGGGGAACTCGATACCGCTAAACCAATGACCTTAAATTAGTACAATATTAAGAAAACAGTTTATATTTAATTTTGGTTTTTGTTTTCCTTTTTTTTTTTTTTTTGAGGAGTTGTTTCTTGTACTTGTGTTTGATTATTAGTTGGTTTTATTTTTATATAACAAAATTACTTTTGTTCTGTGGCAGGAATTTGACAAGGTATATGGGCCAGCCTGGCATTGCATTGTGGGCTCAAATTTTGGGTCATTTGTAACCCATGCAACCGGGTGTTTTCTCTATTTTTCCATGGAAAAATTGTATATTTTAGTTTTTAAAACAAAAGTAAAGAAGACTGTAAAGTAATTTTCGTGAAAATATGAAAGTTTCAAATTTATGTTATGTTTATATCTTTTAAGGATGTGTTACTTCTTTAATATAATTGATTATCTTGTTTTTTTTTTGTGTATTTTTGTCTGAATTTTAGTAACTTTCTTAGGCAATGTTTTGAAAACCGGTTAGACCGGTCCGGTCGGATCGGTTGGACCGGGATTTTAGGGATTTTCGACCGGTTGAAAACCGGTTTTGGGCTAAGTTTGACCAGTCAACGAACTGGTGATTATTCCGGTTTTGACCGGTTGAACCGGGAACCGGATCGGTTTTGAGTCGGTTTTTTATTTTTTTGGGTTTGGGACCGGTTTTGGGCCGGTTTTGGACCGGCGGTCCGACCGGTTGAACCAGAACCGGACCCCTCACCGGTCCGATTCAAAAAACGGTTTTCAAAACATTGTTCTTAGGCATATATATTTGTGAGATGCGTATATAATATGTCATACATAATATTAAAGTTTCTCGAGTTTTGTTTTAGCGGAAAAGAATGGGATGGAAAAGAAAAGAGGAAAAAAGAATAGAAATGAATGTAATATAAAATATTTTGTATAGATTCTCGAGTTGAAAGGAAAAGGAAAAAAAGGAAATTAAAATAATTAGTTAGTTTTACAATTATACAATTTATCATGTTTCAACCATAAAATTTAGGTTAAAAGTTAACTGCATGAATCAAAATAAGTTGGAAATCAATTTAACTAAAAACACAAATTAAAGATTAAAGAAATTTATTTCATAATCAAAGGTGTTATCACATAAATACATAATGCTATACGTATGGAATTATTCAAAAGTGTAGGTGGTGAAAATTGATGATTATGATGGTGGAGGCACATGACGTACAAAGAGTGATCAAACGTACAAAGAGTGATCAAATAAGATCAACATCTAGCTATTGCCTGTGAACTGTAATCACGAGATGGACATTGATTTTTATTTTTATTTTATATGGTGTTACTATCCAATTTCTTTAATCAAAATTTATTATCCCGAAGTATGTTGAGGAAAAAGTTTATGATACAATAAATTAACAAACCTGGCCTGTGAGTTGTCGATATGAAAGAAAGAAGATTGGCAGATTGCAGATTGAATTTTTTTGTTGTTGTGTGCAGTATTCAAGATAAGAACTGTTAGAACATGGACCCGGTTTGACCCGGATCCAACCCGTCCACTAACTAATCTTACGGGTTGTAACCTTTGAGTTACTAGTACTCATTAATATACCCATGAATTCCCATTATAGTTATAATTAATGGTGACCATCCATATCCTTGGTGGTTATGTTAACGATGGTTATATAAAGTGATAGCACTTTATATGAAAGGGTGGACAAGTGTGAGACACACCAAACACACACATGAGAGACAATCAAGATAGACGAGGTTAGCACTCGTCGGATTCGTGTATGTTCGATGCAAACGAGATATGGGAATCTTAGGTTGTGAATCATGATAGCTTTCCGTTTGTGATCGCTATCCCGACCGGTGATCTAAACGTTGGTTCGATCGCTTCCGCTATATTTATTCGGGTATGTTCCGAATCCTTAATTTCCAACAATGGTATCAGAGCCGAATGTTTATTTCCCGGTTTAATAATTTGTCAATTTGTTTGATAATATTACATAGTTTTATTTGATAAAATTGTGTATGTATTCGGATCATGTCATGTATAAAATCACAATCTGTTTGTGTGTCAATTTCGTAAACTTCATGATAATGTGTGCAGTGCCTCGTTATATGCTTGTCACTGGGTAATTGTGTGTCACTGTGTTTACCTAGTTATTGTAATAATTTATAATAATAAAAGATGTAGGCATATAAAGAGTCATTTCATGCGAGACTGAAATTTAAATCTCTTGAACATGATGTGAGTTGTTGATTACATGCAAACCTTATGTATCATCATAGTAGTAATGATAACCATCATATTTATGCATGTATGGTCTACGTATTTAGTAAGCTGAGAAAATTGTGAGAAGAATGTGCAATTATTAAATTTAGTATTTTTTAATTGCAATAAGACCTTGGCTTCTTGATTTAGTATTTTATCTGAGACGACCACAACCCACATTTTTTTGTTAATCATGCGTGATATACAAATTGTCACTACAACAAAACTGGGTTTATAGGATGCCGATTAGTGTCCTAAAAGATTACTTTATAGGACCTTTTAGCTAATAGGACCAATACTAAAAGTGTCTCATATAATCGTGTCGTAACAAGTAATAGGCGTCCTAATAGACACTATGAAACACTTTGATTAATGTCCCATAAAATCTCTAATACAACACCAATGGTGTCCTAACAGACCAGAAAATAGGACGCTTTTTGATGTTTAATATGCTAATACATATGCTTACAGCGTGTAGGTATTTAGACACATACAAATGTCCTAAAAAATGTCTAATAGGATGAAACTAAATGTTGCATTAATACATATATGACCACAAAGACAAAAGGTCCTAATATGAAATTTTTTAATCTTTAATTGGTCATACAGGGAGTTCTGTGCTACCTTTACTGACATCTGATCCTATCCAACAATAGCTTGCATCAACCATAATAACCATAATGGGAATCGAAAAGCAATTTCATTACTATGAATAATACAGTAATTGTTTAATGTTGTTAATCAATATCCAAACAAATTACTATACAGCAATATATAACAAGTCTGAATATCTAAAATCAGATATCATTAAAGACCTAAAACTATCAGATGAACTGCAACTTCATTTAAGTTAATAAACCTCTTGATAGCACACCTGCAACTTCATTTAAGTTAATAAACCTCTTGATAGCACACCTGTGGATAAAGACAAATATAAAAAAAAATTAGTAGTAATATTCAAGACAAAAGGAAAAATGGAATATATCACAAAATAGTATAATCAATATGTGCAAAACATTATATTTACTCTAGGCATTAATTCTTACTACGTATTTTCACTTTAAGAAACCACCAGTAGTACCATATAAAGGATATTAGAATCATGAAATGTAATCATGCCTGCAAAAGACCAATTCAAGCAAATTATGGAGGGGTAGAATTTCGTTATAGCACTGGTAAGTTAGGAAAAACGAACCAAAAACAAATAAGAGTAAAAATATAAGTTGGCTTGACAAGAGTGACATTTTTATGATGGGTTACACCGGAAAATATGTCATTCATATTAGTCGAGTTGTACAAGAAATCTAAAACAAACTAAGGGAAAATGGAACAATTAGTACAACAAGGTTTTAGCATAAATAGAGAAACAAAATGTTAATGATAATTCCTATATACAAAATAGTACTGCTCATTGATGAATGAAGTTTTTGGTAAACCCCAAAATAACAATTTTGCAATAGTAGATATCTGCCATGGGTCACATAACTAAGGTATTAAATAGGATTTAAAATACTCTATAATTATAAACACTAGTGTAATTTTTATAAACAATTTAGGACACTGAAATTGCCATGTAGACTAGTAACAATTTGTAAACAATGAAGGGTCATGTATGTAAGAAGGAAAAAGTCTCTCACCAAAACTAAACTCCACTATCCTAGCTAAAGGTACTTCAGATGTTGGTGGGAACACATTCAAGCATAAAAGTTTTATAACAAAGTTAATAGTTACTATATGTATAAGATAATGAACACCAACTAAAAAGTAATCAATAGAGTGCCTCGAAAGTGAGTGTTTAACATGGATCCAAAGGGTAACATTTGCATCACTTAATAAATGTCTAGATGATTCCAAATCTGCACATGACATATAACTCACTAGATAAATATTGGTCAAAGACACCAATTAATTCTGCTAGTATAACTAATAGAGTTTCAATCATCTACCAAAAGACCTACTGCTCTCGGTTGTTGGAGGCCTAAAGTCGTAATATTTAACAATATGTTAACACTATTAGTGTTAAGTGTCTATAGTTTAGAACAAGAACTTCTGAAAAATCACACATAACACAACTTATTAAATAAAACAAAAGTCAAGTGTCTAACCTGAGTCTTCCCCGGGCAAGAATCAAAGTCCACTATATAATCCCTATGCTTTAATGGCTTCCTTTACAGTGGCACTTTCCAATAAAGTTCAACATCTTTCTCAAATATCATGTTGACACTTGTATTTTCCAACATGATCAAAACAGTTAACATGTATGTACACAAACAAAATGCACATTCCTTTTTCCGATAAAACAAAAATTTTAATTCACATTCAAACTAAATAACCTACTTCAATTGCAAATTTAACCCAATTGACAATTATCAAACTCTTTCACTTACATATAGATTTTAGACGCCCTTCCAACTCCTGAATTACATCACATATAACATTGTTTAAAAATATTAGGCGCAATAAAATTCAAAATCTATCTAAATACATATTAAAAATAGAATCTAATTTATCAATAAAAATGGACCTTTTCTTAAGGCTCACCAGCACGTTGTAACTATTCTTCTTGATCAAATTTCCATTTGTAAGTACCATCAACTCCTGTAGTCCATACATACATACATAGATACCAAATTAAATTAATGAATTATGTGAACACCAAACCCTAACTAAAAAATATAAAATGAGACACTCACGTTGTTAGGCTGAGCCATAGGTTAAATTTGATTAGGATTTAACAATCAGAGAGTAATTGTTTTTAGACAATTAGAAAACAAGTACTTATTGATATAGAACCTCAGAAATCATGCAAGTAAGAATATGATAGATCTTACAAAATAAAACAATTTGTGGATAAAAGTTCAAAACCGTTATTCTGTTCCAATGGATGACAGTGACGCCTAAACTAAAAACCCCAATTTCAACTCATCGACGTTGACAGTTCAAACTTACGCTTCAAACAAGATTTATTTCTACGATATGATCTTCAGGTTCACTAATCAGATATGCAATCGAAATTTTTATTGTTTTTGGTATTCGAATATATACTCAATATATAATATAATACACACATGTATAATACGAGAAAGATAAAAGCGAGAAATAATTATACCTAAATTACTTGAAGACTTAAATCATACAACGAGGGAGGTCACGGCCGGTCGCAGGTGTCTATGATGAAAGACATACAATTGAGAATGAGATGAAAGGGGGTGGGAAGGAGACTACTCCGTATAATTTTGCAATTTTGGCGAATAATTGGCGGAACGAATTTTGGTTTTGGGGGTAAATGAAAAAGATTGGGCCAAAAGCTATCAAAAGTTGGGGTAAGAATCCGTAGGATATGATAAGATTAAAAATTATGTCTATTCATAGTCACATAAAATTTTTTAGAATTAATATCTTTAGTGGATTATGAAGAGTTACGTTAATTTTTTTTTTAATTTCATGTGTTATTTAGAGAGGTTTGTAATTAAATTAAAAAATACTTATTCAATTTAGAGGTAAAATAGTCATTTTTATCATTCACACCGTTTATTCAGCATTAAAAATAAATAATATTATTCATTCACCGCTTACTACACAATCATCTATCTATAACATATACTTAAAGCAAAATAGCATGGAGAAGTTTGGTCCATTGATTAGGTTTCTTACATAGCGATCTAACGATCTAGATTTGTTTTTGATAATTACATTTTTCACCCCCTAATTTTTGTTAGAAGTTTTTAATATTAAATATAAATTAAATAATTAAATAATTTAAAACTACGTATGTTTTTATTTTTATATTAGATATTAGAATATTAGAATTAGAATTAGAATCAGAATCTTAAACTAATATATCATATCATATATATCAATCAATTATATATAAATAAAAAAATAAATCCGATGGTAATTTTTCCCTTGGTGATCGTATTTTTTTAAAAAAAAAATTGAATTAGATAAGTTTAAAAGCGTATGATATATGATATAAAATATTTATATATCTTAGAATTCAATCTCGTCTCCTTCATCATCATTGCCGATCATCAATGTTTTAGAATTCAAACCTACATCATTCTTTCTTCTCTTCTGCGATGGAGTTGTGTGTGATTTAGCGTTTAATTTGTCCAGGTATATAAAACCCACCACTAGCTAGGTTTTTTTTCCAGTTGTCAAATTGCAGTTGCCGCTGCTTTTGACAAAGATAACAGATCGCATGTTTGTTTCTTCCTTCACTTATTCGCTCACACCAACATGTAATATATACTATCTTAAATTATTTTGATTTTTCTGTTCGAATATGAAAAGCTTTATTATTTATTTACTTTCGTTATGCTTCGTGGATTTTTCCCATTTTACAACTTTATATTGGAACATAAACTTGTCGGGTGCCTAAACTACGCATTGGAATTTGTAAGGTTAGGTTTCGTTTATATCTTATCACGTCTTTTATTCAATTAAATTGATTCAATATGTTTGTTTTGGTCCAATTTTGAGAGAATTGATTCTCAAAAATTGAGCATATAGGTTGAAGTAGATCACGTAGATAATCTTTTAGTGGAGGAACTCTTGGAATTTATTAATGATTAAAGCATAGGTAACTCTAAACTCTTCCATACTCTTCTGTATGCATGACTTAGATCTTGATCTAGGTTACGCTTATATCGTTTCATTATTAGGTTGTTATGGTTGAAGCTAGATCTGGCAGGTGCATGTAAAAAAATTCATTCGATGGAGATGGGGCTTAGGATCCCATAGTTCAAAAGGTCATTAAAAATTTGGGATTGGTTTTCATTTATTACTATGTGACACATTTGGGAATTAGAATTCTTATAGAACTTATTATATTATATTTTGGATACAACACATCTTTTAATCGTGCCACCTACTAACAATCAACGTTTGGTTGTAACTAAATTGTGTAAGGATTAAGGATCAGTAGTGCCGCTTCGTCCTAAATTCAGTATGTTTAGGATATAGTTTATTTATAAATTGTGAATTTTGTGATCTTTCTCAATGTTAGTGTCGCTTTTGCGATGTGTGTTACCTAATTCTTTGAACATTAACACCTAAAGCCACTCTAATTATATTTTAATGTTTGGATGAATGACTTTTGCACAATGTATATATTAAAAGTATTAAATCTACGTTGGAATTAGATGGTTAATATACATATATCTACATTAGTTGTATGTGTCTAAGTGAACGGATATGAAACATTCCAAAACTCCCTTTCGAAGTTAGTTTCAAATTTTCACATTATATTACCTATTGTTCATAGTTCATCTTTTTTGGAATCAATATTTCACACGTCGTTATGAATATGCTGGTTTACCGTAAAAATACATTAAACGCATACAAAGAATGTGATATGGAATTATTAAAATCAATAACTATATGAAGTTTATATTGCTGTTTATGGATCGAATATTATATAAACTTAGATTTGGATCAATAACTCTTTTATGTTAAAAAATTAATTTTTATAAAATTAAATGTCTTAGCCCGCGTTTTCGCGGGTCTTTTATCTAGTTCTATATAAAAACTACAATCTATATATGTATAGAATTTAATTAAAAATAAATAAACAGCCCCAACTTCATAGAGAAATCAGAGAACCTCTCTAAATTACACCGAATATTTGGTTTATCATTATACATCTACGATTATACTCGTAAGCAAATATTCATTGCCGACTATTCAATATAGTTTGACTCTTTAAGGTTCTCTGGTTTTCTTTAAAAGTTAGATTCACTCTTTATTTAAGAGACAAATACTTTAAAACAACATGTTTTTTATTACTCTCACTGTTCCAAAATTATAGTCTATGTTTTCTTTTTCGAACGTCTCAAATTAACTGTCCACTTTCAAAAAAGGATATTGCAGTTTGGTCGTAATTACTATATTAGCCTTGATTGAAATTATTATTACACACTTTTAAGAAAGCAGTAATTAATTGGTTAGGGGTAAAACTATCATTATGCAAAAAGTAAGAAAGAGAAGCAGTAATAATTATGTTTTTAGTAAACTGCCTGTTTTTTGTCGGGTTACAATAATTTTGAGACGGAGGGGGTATTATTTTGAGGTGTTTGTCATCTAAGCTTAGGTATATAAACCAAGGTTGTCAGGATCGGGATCCTACGTAAGATCGTTTTTGCCTTTGCAAGATCGGGATCGTAGATCCTACCAAAATATCATTTTCTTATACAAAGATATCTAAATTCTTGTATAAAACTACTATTAGAGAAATTAATCTAACATTAAAACTTTTATATTACAAAAGTGATGCAATTTGTCAACATATATTTCTAGGACGATAAACGTACCAAAACAAAAGATAATGGCATAGTACAATTGCACCAAAGTTTGAGAGCATATTACAAATGAAAATTACTAATCGTCGTTTTAGAGGTTCTAGACTTTCTTAGGTTAATTTGATAACGGGGAAATTGAATTTGGAAACAAATGTACAGTAAGTTTTGAGATAGGATTTGAACTAGTTATGGGACTTACAACCTCAATTGCAAACAAAAAACAAAAACAAAAAAATAGCCCATTTGTAGGATCGGATCGTTCAACGATCTTACGATCGATCCTACGATCCTACTCCGATCCTACCTCCTGACCGATCCTACTCCGATCCTGCACATTTTCCTTTAGTAGAATCGTACGATCAGGATCGCGATCTTAGCAACCTTGATATAAACATCACTTGAATATAAATTTTTAGTTCTATTAGGAATTTAGGATCTATGTATAGGTTTTGATATATTAAACTTAATGTGATAGTTTATCTCATTGTTCTATTAGGTTATTATTAAGTCCAAAAAGTTGCATACATAATCTAATGTTATTCGATGGATATGTCAAGTGTTCTATTAATATATTATTCGAAGAATGTGCTTGAAAACTAGTTGACTTGAGCTCGAGGCGATGAAGAAAATTTAGAAAATGCATTTAAATGTGAGAGATGAAGTTTTTCATTTTTCAAGGGAATTAGGGGTTTTTTACTTCTCTAGAAATTCGATAAAAATTAGAACACATGTTCAAATATGAGGGATGAAGTTGTTCTTTTCTAAGAGACAGTGGAGATGAAAAACTAGAGAACCATTAAAAGTATAAGAATTTATATTATTAAAACAAGTAAACAAATCATTTATCATTTGGAAAAGTGTTTGGTACATTTTTTAAAACGGACAATCTAAATTTATACAACTAATTGTTACTTTTTAAAATATCTAACACCCTTATAAAAGGTTTAGACATTTTCTAACAAAACTTAGAATTTAAAGATGCAATATTACTAATATACCATTTTTATCAACTCATAAAATATTACAACCATAATCATTAATTACATAATTAATAAATTGACATACCTTCTAATTTTCCATATTAGAATTATGATAAGTGTATTAATTTTGAATCGTTTGATTCCTCTACTATTAAACATAAACATTACTGAATCATTTTACTATTACAATAATTGTTAGATGAACATATAGGAATCAGTGACGTACCAACATCATTTATAATAAACTTAAAATTCCGTCGCTTAGTGCGGGTGTCTTTCTAGTATGAATTAATAATGTTGTAGCTATCATATTTATATTATATTATATTATATTATATTTATATATATATATATATATATATATATATATATATATATATATATATATATATATATATATATTATAATCGTATAATAATATATTATAATATTATATTATATAATTATTATTTATTGTTTTTAATTAGTATGTATGACATGATACGATATATACGTCCCTTATATATTTTGCAATTTTGTGAAAACGTCCATTTTTGATATTGTTACCTAACCGGGTAGCATTTTCATATTATAATAATCATACGGATATACTTGGGTACCATATTGAGTTCTGAGGGCAGTGTATTCTTTAAAATACATGTTAAGTTATAGATTCCATATAAATTTATCTATAGTCTAGTGGTTGATTCGTCCCATTTGTTACTATAGGTCAGATGTTCAATTCCAGTTGCCAACTTTTTATTTAGATTGTTTTTGTCCGTCACTTTTGCTTTCTGTTCATTTATTTACATTTTCATTTCTCTTGTATATATATAGTCAATATAATTAATAATCTCACCATGTGAAACAATTACTGAATTTTATACTTAAAAATGGTGATACTTTTGCTCATCATTCCAAAAGTGAGGCAATGTTACGACACTCAAGTACACTATTTTTATTTTCCATTTTCCATTACCCATTATAGGTAACTACCCGCGACTTGCGGGTTTTTCTACCTATTAACATCCCTAGCCCCCAACGAACATAATTTATACATTACGGAAATTAATGTAATAAGACTCACCTATCAAATGTCATATTAAACTCAACAATAATAAGATCCGCGAAATTTAATTTGATAAGACTAACTACCAAGTGTCCTATCAGAATTTATAAGAATATGACGCTGACGAATAACCATCATTTATAAACTTAATATAATAAGACTGAAATATCAAGTGTCTTATTATACTCTACGCTAATAAGACATCGTGAAATAAGTGTCCTATAAACTTAAAGTAATACAACACACATATCAAGTGTCCTGTTACACTCTACAATAATATGACCCTACGAAATTAACGTCCTACTAAAGTTAATTTAATAAGACTAACATGTAAAGTGTCATATTAACATCCACAATAATAAGACTCTCACGAATAATCGTCCTATAAAGTTAGTGTAATAGGACTAACAATAAGGCGTCCTATTAGACACCACAATAAAAAAGAATAAAAAACTGAAGTGTCCTATTAGATGTACTTTTAGGACGCCATTTAAAAAGCGTCCCAGAAAAAGGGTCCTAAAAGCTCATTTTTGTTGTAGTGTGTGATAATTGGTTCGTTTGGAACTTTAGTGATGATTAAATATATGTTATTTATTTGATCATTGTAACTACAATGATAATATTTGTTACTAGTGCATTTCTTTATGTGCATTGGTGACATAAATGAGAATTGTCTTTCAAATGCAATTGATTTAGAACGACTAAGGAAAACGTTTTTGACAAAGTTCGTTTCGGTTCCTCTAAGAAATTGTTTCTAGTTTGGGGAATTGATTTCTTGAAAGGTCATCAAATTAATTTGGGTAGTTTTTAAGTAAAACATTTTTGATGACAGTACTTTAATTCGGTAAACGTTTTTCTAACTGTGGGTTTGCCAAAAGGGTGCGTATATTAATTGCAACCTTTCATTTGTTGAAAGCAGACAATCTTCGATTCATTAACAAAATATTTAGTTTGTCTAAATAGTGTTGTTAGACAAGCATAACTCATTAATCGTGTAGAGTTTGACATGAAATAAGTTTTCATGTGTTAAAATTGATTATAAAATTGTACTATCAAGCTAGTTTTTTTTTTAAACTCCAATGTATGGATTTATGAACGGTCCTCGGATTATTTTTTGTAATAATCACTTTGGAGCATTGATAGTATTGTATAATGGACCATGTGTTAAACTTGGTTTGGATCATGCGGGTTTACTGTTAAAAAGATTAGCTTAGTGTTAAACTACCTATATGACTTGAGTTTCAATTCCTACAGTTTATTTATATTTTTTTTGTGATGTTTAAGTTATTATTTTCGTAATAATTACTTATAATTCATATTTTTTGTGAATCATGAAACATGGTAAACCAATTGAGAATTTGATCCAAAATAGTTTTGATCTTTATGATTTCATAAAATATCTTTGCGATAATTATTTTTTTTTACGGAGTTTTTTTTTAAGTTTTTTGTATATGTTACAGAAGGAGAAGAAAAGAAAAACTCTACGGTAAAAGGAAAAACGATACAAGGGCTAATTGTTAGTTAATCATTTCTTAGTGTATATGATTCTAACGATTTTCTTGTACTTGAAAGTTCAATTTCTTTGTGAAATTCAAATCCTTTGGTTAATCGTTATTTCGTATAGTGATTATAAGGAACTATCATAAGTAGTAAGCCCTTTAAATGATCGTTATTAAGTATAATGATAGTTTTTTCCTCGATCAAAAACTTGAAGTTATTGGTGAAATTGTATGCACTTGAAGTAATCATTATATAGGGTAATGATTTTAGTATCAAGTATTGTTAATCATTTTGTGCCAAATGATTATAATAATTTTTCATTACGTTTGAAAAATTAATTTCTGTGTGAAACTGTGAGCACTTTAATTAATCATTATTTAGTATAATGATTATACTGATTTATATATGTTCAACATTGTACTCGGTATTTATTTGTGAAATTTGATCAAAATAATTTTTTATCATTATCAGTGCAATGATTATACAAAAAGATTTTGTTTGAAAGTTTATTACTTTATTAAATTTCATCAAAATTAGTTAATCATTTTTCTTGGTAAAATGATTATATTGAACTTTCTTTAATTTTGAAAGGTTTGTAAAACTCTGATAAATATAAGTTAATCATTTATAGTGAAATGATTATATTGCACTTTCTCTTTGTTTGAAAGTTGTGTTTCACTGTAAAATAAAAGACCGAGCATAGTTAATCATTTTTTTTTTTTTGGTAAATGATTATTATAAACTTTCTCTTATGTTTGAAAGTTATATATATATTTTTGAGTAATATTGAACATATTAGTTAATCATTTATGTAATGATTATTTTCATTATTGTTTGAAAGTATAATTTCTCTGTGAAATTTAGAGCATATTAATTAATCATTATTAGTATAATGATTCTATTAAGCTTTCTTTGCGTATGAAAGTAACATTTCTTAGCGAAATTGAAAATATTTTTTTTAATATGCAAAAGTGCTCTTATTTGTTGACTTTGCATCTTAATTGGCTATGTTACTTGTGGTTTCATGGTAGGCTTTATAGGCGATAACTGGAAACGTAGTGACCTTTTTCTCTATAACCTATTATGAACTATAATTGGCATAATTAATTATTTGCAAATATTTTGTATATACGGATGGATATTAAAAGTTCTTGCATTGTTGTCTCCGTTTAGAACTTTGTGTTCAATAATATTTTCAGAACTTCGTGTTCAATCGAACTTTGTATTGATAGAACTTCGTGTTCAGTGTACCTTCATATTCAATTGAGCTTTGTAGAACTTTGCGTTCTTTAGAACTTTGTGTTCCACTTGAAGTTTGTGTTCAATCGAACTTTATATTAATCGGACTTCGTATCCAATCAAACTTCATTATAATTGAATCATGTGTTCAATAGAACTTAGTGTTCATTAATGGTTTTCACGATATTAAGACCTTGTTGAATTTATGGGAGCATAAAATTCAATATGTTTGGAAGAGCAAAATGCTCAAAATGCTCATATGGCATTAATGGAAGAATTAAGGGAAGGATAAGGACATTATTAATTGCTCACATTATGTTGCTGAGTGGTATGGATAATCTCATTGGTTGATTTAAGCGAGATTGATCTTGCTATAAAGATGCAATCGGCATCGACCGACTAATTTATAGTCACTTCTAATATCAAAATGAGATCTATCATCAAGAAAATGTTCTTATTCTTGAACAATTGGTTCAATATATAAGTCTTTCATAATCTAAAAGTTTGGAGCACAAGGAATTGCACCTTACTTATACTGAAAACGTAAAGAATGTTAGAGCTAGAAGATAATCGGCTTGAGGCCTATAACCACATACTAAGTTGTATGTGACATGACCTAGCTCTAATAAGGTTTAACCATATGGTTTTGAACCTGCAAACACTGTGTTTGTAGTTTTGTTTTCATTGTTTTCATCCTTTGTGGATATAATTCTTCTTTCGTACTTCCATGGTAATGCTATTAAATTGTCTTATTCAACAAGCTCTTATTTTTATATATACTAATATCCTAAATGATACTGTCATTATGGATATCGGTTATTCACGTTATAACCCAAGTTTTTCCTTAGATACATTTTCAAATAAGTCTGGGGTTTGATGTAATAATATTGATTAAGTGGATTTGTCCGCTTATGCACAATATTTAGTTGGAAAAACTACAAGAAAACCATTTGGAATAGTTATCCATTGCGGTCGATCCATCTTTTTAATATGTGATCCTTTCAAATTTCCGAGTAAGACATGAAGCGTTTTATTATACAGGTTTATTTTTATTTCCTCGATTTGAATATGTCTATTTGATTCTTTACGAATATTAATCGTTTTATTTTCAAATTTTATGTAATTTTCTTGAAAATAAATTAAAAAATAAAACTGAAGAAGTTTTTAGTAATCGAGGAAATGAATACCAAGATTAGTTCAAAGCACTTAGTGATGCTCACGGTATTCAATTTTTTTTAAATTGTTTTTCCTATGACTCCACAACAAGTCGTGTTGCGGAAAGAAGGAACATAACGCTTCTGGAAATGGTTAAGTCGGTGACGATTGAGTTGACTATGTATGTCATCTTTGGGTGATCGATCTTTAGTTATCTTATTCGCACCTAACCGATGGTCTTTCAAATTGGTATCTCCCACACCATATGAGTTATGGATAGGTCGTAAGAACGACATATATATCTTGAGATTGTATAAGTATATAATACATTCCTCATTTTTAAGTTTTCGCAAACTTTAGACCATGACGAAAGAAAATGTGTTTTCGTTAAATACTTTGAACAATCCAAAGATTATGTGTTTATAGGTGAACACGATAGTGGGAGTGTAACCAGATTTGAATCTCGGATGCCACGTTATTGGAAATACGTTTCCAAGTGAAGGAATAGAAATAAAGATTAGTCCTTATTTGTAAACATATAGAATAACTCCATTCGAGTGGGAGAATTTGAGGAATTAAGGAAAATAATTTGTTTCTTTATGGCAATTCCTCAACATATTGCGAATGAGAGTATTCTAATTTGAGTGGGAGAATATTGAGAAATCTTGAATTCGTTTCATTGAAATCTCAATTCGAGTGGGAGTCATATGAGAATCCAAGAATTTGTTTCAAGGAAATCTCAATCTGAGTGGGAGTAATTTGAGAAACCAAGAATCCGTTTCAAGGTTATATTAATTGCAAAAAAAGAGAACCTCTTTGTCGATATGCGATCGGAAAAGGTATACTTTGTGGTTCACCTAAAACTCCCACATATCCTACAAAGATAAAATGGATCAAACCCGTTGATGAATAAATGATTTCATGAGACTAAAATCATTCTTGGGAATTAGTTGAGCTTCCCAAATGACACAAAGCTCAGGTTGTGGCAAAGGCTACAACTACATGAAAAAGATACTAAGGTATCCAAGTGTACTTTGATGTGTTGTGAAAAAAAAAATAAAAAAAATAAAAAAAAATTGATCTGCTTAAAAGATTGGCTATAGAAATGTTGACCGAGTTGTTATCACTTGGGTAACAAGAAGTAGTCGCATAAAGCCTTGTATAACTCGGAAACTGATTTTGTTGGAAAATTCAGTTGTGGTCCGATAAGTTGTGTGGCTTAACCACTTTCCGAATAACTTATGAGTTATTACTAATTTATCAATTAAGTATTGATATGATCATATCGTATTGCTTCCGTAGCATATATGAAAAATCTTAAGTCTCTATTGTGAGACCAAGCACATTAATATCAAGTACCATTTTGTGAGACATGGTTGCAAGAATATAAGAAAATATGTAGTACATATTTACACAAGTAGCAGATCATTTGGAATACCTAGAGAGATGTGTTTATGTAACATGTCAAGGCTCAAGGTTGTGTAGATGTCGAAAATGTACTAACTTAATGTTTCCCAAACATATTTAAGCTTTAATATCCATGATAATTTGTTTGTCAAATCCTATATACAAAGGAATATCGTGCCTACATTCTAAATTAGTAGAGTATGTCGGACAGATTGAAGATCAGCCTACTCACATGGGTGATCGACTCCATTATTTTAGTAATAAGTGGAGTAGTAGCGCATTTTAAGTATATTGTCTGAGTGACAATTGAGAGCACAAACTTAAAATCTTTGATGCTACAGTTGTAAAGTTTATAACAATTGGTGAATTGCTTAGCTTCACCTAATCTGTCTATGACACCAGATGCGAGTTCTTAATGGTTTTTATGAGTAGATGAGTGAACTCGAATTCGAACATTGAGTATGTTTGAATTATCATCTGTGCAACATTGATTGAAAGACATACCTCCATGGGAAAGGAGAAATGTTACAGCATGTGATTCATACCACATGTGTATAAGACGACCAATAAGGGAAATAGAAGAAATGATCTCTGCTTCTATGCTATGTGAGTCCCTTGAGGTATGAGCAACCTCAATTTTGAGTATCCTTATGACCTTTTATTGTCTCTCGAGGATTAGCTTGATGTTTGCTATCTTAAGGCGTTGCTTAAGGGTTATGACTGATTCGACTTGGCAGGACGCTCTTAGAAAAGCGAGTTAAGTTAAGTCCGAAAGAATCTAATAAAAGGGAAGATCATTTGAAGTTCACATTAAGTTGTATTCACCGGTCGACCAATTATCTCGTCTTAGTGACATATCTTAGGGATAAAAGATAATTGTGAATACAAAGAGTTTTATAAGTAAAACTGAGATCATGAGAATTTATAATGTGATTAATGATCTAGGATATTGCATACGATATCTACTCTTGACAATGTTTATTGAGCTGCTATATACTCCTAATAGATGTATAGCAATTGAGCTCTCATAGTATGCCGGTCGCACGACCTATTTTTCCAGTATGAACTATTTGCAAGTTACACGATTATTCTCTCATGACCATAATGAGTAAATCAATTTGATTAGTTTGTGTACGAGTGGGAGATGTTAGAACATGGACCCGGTTTGACCCGGATCCAACCCGTCCACTAACTAATCTTACGGGTTGTAACCTTTGAGTTACTAGTACTCATTAATATACCCATGAATTCCCATTATAGTTATAATTAATGGTGACCATCCATATCCTTGGTGGTTATGTTAACGATGGTTATATAAAGTGATAGCACTTTATATGAAAGGGTGGACAAGTGTGAGACACACCAAACACACACATGAGAGACAATCAAGATAGACGAGGTTAGCACTCGTCGGATTCGTGTATGTTCGATGCAAACGAGATATGGGAATCTTAGGTTGTGAATCATGATAGCTTTCCGTTTGTGATCGCTATCCCGACCGGTGATCTAAACGTTGGTTCGATCGCTTCCGCTATATTTATTCGGGTATGTTCCGAATCCTTAATTTCCAACAAAACGTTAGTTATACAGATAAGATAGTGATAAAATGGATAGTTACAATGTATGTTTCTGTTCTAATCCGCCCTAAATTGGGCAGAAAGTGTTATTAGCAAAAAGCCCATGAAGTTTCAGTCCTAATTCATTCATTTTCATTTCCTTTCCACTCAAAGAGAAATGACCAATTATTTTTAAATTAGTTAGTTTCCTTTCCTTTCCTTTGGAAAAAAACTCGAGAATATACACTGCTTTGATAAGGGATTTTAAAAATAAAAAAATAAAAAAGAATCAAATATTTGGACAATATCATTCATCCTTCTACTTTTCTCTCTATTCCAACTTCACTCGGACTTTGTTTTGGTAAAATATAACTTCCTATTTTTTTCAAAATAATTCAAATATTGGTTTATGGATGATTCTTGTCTAAATATTTGAATTAATGTTTACTAAAAAAATATCTAATCCAAAGCCCTTAGGGCTTCTTTTATCAATTCTCGAAGGTAAGTTGTACATTGGTGGCTATCTAAGTTGTACATTGGTGTATGTAAGTTGTACATTGGTGGCTATCTAGTAGTTTGATTTCTATATAATTCTGCATTCAAAAAAAAAAAAAAAAAAATTCTCGAAGGTAAATCAAATACACAAAATTTAAAGATAATTTTCATAATTGACACTAGAGTTAAATGAAACACCCCGACACTTTTCGTATATTAAATTTAAGTTTTAAAGAAATTTTAGTGTTCTGTGAAAAAATCGCGTCGCTATAGCAAACAATTGCGTCGCAATTCACTTATCAATCGCGCCGCAACTTCCAACAATCGCGTCGCAATTAAGGTTCATAATCGCGTCGCAACCATTTGAAGTCGCGTCGCAATTTTACAAGGATCGCGTCGCAATCTGAGAAGATCGCGCCGCGACTAGTGTCAAAACAGACCCTGTGCAGACGGATTTACACAATATGTCCAAAACCATACCATTTCAATTTCTGCAACTATTCCATACTATAACCTGTATTCAACATAATTTCCGCAACACAATTTCATTGTTTTACAACCAATTGTACTTTGTATCCACATATCAAAACATTTGACCCGTTTATTACTTTGGATCAAAACAACCTAATCATTACTACCATATCAATATTGGAACCAAAACTTTGATATGGTATCAACATTTACATACCATTTACAACTTTAATCAACAAACCTTAAGTACCAAAAATGACTATTAACATTAATTTTACAAAAGATGGGGTAATAAGCATCAAGAGCATGATTTAACGAATACGAGCAAATTACCCAACGCAAGTACTCCACCTCTAACTTCCAACCGGTTTCTTGCCCAAATCACCTCTTGAACCGCTAGGGTCACCTAAAACATTTGAATTATTCAACCATAAGCAAAACGCTTAGTAAGTAATGAAATACAATCACATGTAATAATGATAATTTAGCTAAGGATCCTTAACCGCCCATGCTAGTTGTATACTACTAGCAATCACACGAGCCTATGGCCGCAACCATTACTCGCACAAAACCGTTAGCAAATGACCGAAGCCATTCCTAACCCATGTTCATGTAATTCAAAACTTACCTTGCGATTGCACAATTAATTCACTAGCAACACTTCCAACTTCTTTAACACCTAATCACATAATCAAATAACACATAATTACACTTTGCACATGTAACACCCCCAAATTTGATGATTTGCGGAAGCTTGATTTGGGTGTTACTAATCAATAACAAAGCACAAAGATATATAGTAAACGATTCTATATGCGTCGTTTTAACAAAATATATTGATAATAGAAATGTTTACAACATTTAAAGCTTTACATAGCTCGAGTTTAAATAAAATGAGATTTCAGTACATAAGTACTTGTACAAAAATATACTAATGCAAGAAAATCTCAATCGTCTGTATGCTGACTCGAGCTAAAGTCCTGAAGCAGAAACATCCTACTGCTTGGTACCTGCGATATATGCTAAAAGGTCAGCTATAAAGCTGGTGAGCTCACAGGTTTGAAATCAGTTAATATAGTATGAACCATAAGATTTAAATAATGAATTGCATCCAGCAATTAAATAATGAATTGGATCCAACAATTAAATGATGAATTGCATCCAGCAATTAAATGATAGTCATCGTGTATACAGCCATGAGCACATAGTTGAGCTTAACTCGAGGGCCGGGTCCCCTATAGAGAATTCCGGGCGAGGTGCCTCCACGAATGCCTAATCAACATTCGTCTTCCCAAATATTAGTACGTCCGTTTACCCGGTTAGTGCTTGCTAACCCGGACGAGGTGGGTCAATCCTATATGGTACCATATACTAATATTCACGCTACAACGTATTAACAACTATGCTGACGGAGGACTTTAAAATGATTAGTTTCGAAAAACTCATGTAGTATATGAAATGTTTGTACTTGCGTTCACATGTAAAAGTTGAGCAATATATCACACCCCTGAGTAAAACAGTAAAAGAGGGGCTATGAGACTCACCTGAGTCGTTGAGTTTATGAAACTAAACTGAGAATGATTAGCCGAGAATCGAAGTCCAAAGACTTGTAACCTGAGGGTGTCCACGACACGCGATGGTTATAATATGCGAAGGTATCTAATAAGACTACCTTGTAGTTGTTCGTCCAACTATAATGTCCAAATTACATTTAGTTGATTTATTCGAATGTTTGAAAATATGTACGGCCCGTTGGTGACGGATTTGTAATAATAATCTCAACTATTATCATTTTGATTTCGTGTCGTTTTACTTGAAAAATGTGTTTTGATTGTGTTTTAGAAGCCGTTACGGAATCTAAGTACGGGGGTCCGGGGGCAGCGCCCCTGGTAGCGGGGTCCAAGGGGCAGAGCCCCTGGCTGGGGTCGAGCTGCCAGGTCAGCTTGGAAAATTTTTATTTCTACTATATTGCTTTAAGGAAAAACGCATCTGGACTTGAAATTGGGTGAAATCGAGTGATAAAATTTAGGGTCTCGACACTTAGTGAAAATCTGTGTTTTCTGGTTTGTGCGACGTTGGGTGCGACGTGAGTGTTTGCGTCGCATTTTGCGACATTCGCAATTCAATGCGACGTAGGGTGCTGCGTCGCTAATGCGACGTTGGTTAAGTTGGCGACGTTAAGGTCTGCGTCGCTATGTGCGACATTCGCAAGTCAATGCGACGTAATAGGCTGCGTCGCTATATGCGACGTCGAGGATTCGTGCGACGTAAGTCGCTGCGTCGCATTTGCTCCAGGCCAAATGCGACGTACGGGATCTGATCGGAGTTTCAACTTCAAAAACGCATTTTCCGGCCATCGATCGGCCTAATATTTTTACCCAACCCATTTTAGGACATTACAAGGTTATACAAACAACTAGCAAGTGATAATACTTAGAAACGAGAGTTTTCGGAGTTGTGTCGGAAACTTACAAATCGCCGAAATGAAATTTCGGAAAGATAGAAAGATAGATCGTTGCGTGGTGGTCGTGAATCTCTAAAAATCTTGAAGATCCGAAGTCGTTTGATGCTAGTTTTTGGCGATTTAGTGTGATGTTGGTGGTGATTTGTTTGAGAGAAAAAGAAAGAGATGAGAGAGGGGAAAAAGAGAAAGTGAGAAGAAAGTGGGAGGGGAGTGGGGTTTTGGAGCCCCATTTTCGTCCCGCGTTCGTGTTCCGTGCGGTGTTCGTTTACTCCGTCGTTTAAACGTTAATTAATTATTTTACATATTAAGTGGTAAGTTTTAAAATACAATTTATTACGCGATATTTTATTTAAATACTTTACAAATCAATTTATATTTGAGTTATAAAATGTAAGTTTGTTTATTTAGTTTGCGCGTTTTAATATTTTAAATTGTGTAAGTTCTGTTTGTATGATACGAATGAATACGAAATATTATCATAATAATATTTTTGATATAAAAGCGTTATTTAACAAAATTGGTCACCAACGTCCGTATTAAATTGAATCGAAATACATTCGATTTAAGTTGCGTACGATTTAACCAAATCGCATTTTCGTATATATTCAACAATATATATAATTCGATACATTAATTAGCCTAACACAGAATGTGACACCCGGTCAAAAAGGGCTAAAATTAGGGGCCAATTTAAACTTTTAAATCACGTATTATATAAGTGTTAACGCTTAAGCATTCAAGTATTATATATGTATATGTATATATATAAACCGAAACGATTATTTAAATAATCGCGAATACACGAATCTAACAAAACGCATAAACCCAAAATAGAATTTGGTGAAAAACATTTTTTTAATCAAGTATTATTATTGAGAATAATAATTACATACTCCGTTTGAAACTTAAATACATTTTAGATACAGAAAACCATCCGTACATTTTAAGTAAAACAAAGTTACAACATCCGTAAAAACATTTTTATAAAACATTTCAACTAAAAACCTATACGATTCTATTTTTAGAAAATTATCATTTTAAAGTATTATACCGCATAACGATCGGGTACGCGAACACGGGTCGGGAAATACCCAACCACCTCAATAATTGAGGCCGGTTATATCAACCGACCTCAATTATTTATCACACACACACGCTCACATATCACTCTCGGTCTCTTCTCTTTCTCTCCTCTCGGTTTCAATTTTAAACAACAACAACATAAACAAAATCATCATCAACTTCATCCTTGTTCATCATCATCATTATCGTGATCATCATCATCATCGGATCATCATCGTCATCCTCAAGATCCCAATTTTTCATTGTAAGAATCACTCACCATTTTCTTTAATTTCTTGTTTAAAATACGTATTATAGCATGTAGTAACATTATACTAAGTTGTTGGTATGCGAAAATGGGTTTAAAACTGGATTTATATGATGATCGGAAGAACAGACTCGAACCAGACCTCGGAATACGGCGTATTCAAGGGAATACGGCGTATTCCCGCCCAGAAAACATTTTTTTCCCGCGCCTCTTCGGAATACGGCGTATTCAAGGGAATACGGCGTATTCCCCTTCAAAACCACTGAATACGGCGTATTCGGGTGAATACGGCGTATTCCCCACATCTTGAGCCCAATCAGACTGATTAGCCATCGAATACGGCGAATTCAAGGGAATACGGCGTATTCCCTTTTTAACCATTGAATACGGCGTATTCAAACCAATACGGCGGATTCCCCCGTCATATTTCATGATCCAACGGATCAATAAACTAGCCCTGCGAATTCTAGCTAAAACAGAACACATAAATTTTCGAAAACGTCGACGATTTAACAACTTAAAACAGGGTAGCTTCTCGATGAAAATTTTATTATAACAGATTGGGCTCAAATTCGCTCGGTCATTCAAAAACAACCCAATGATCAAAGCTAAGTACCTTAGCCTTGTCAGTTTTAGGCCATCCGGGGTCGTTTAGGGGCCGAAAATGGCAGATTACTGTTTTCATACTCATACCAAATTTTGTAAACTCAAACATAAACATTTAAACAATACATTGGATAATCCATTTACTCATTAGAATCTCGCGTGTTTAGGACTCTAAGGAATTTCAGAGATTGTCTATTCCACGTCGAATATATTCATTTGCTCGGATTGACTCAGGTGAGTCTCACGGCCCCATTTTCAATGTTTACATGTTTTAATAATTGGGGGAGATGCAACACAAATTATTTTCGTGATCACTATTATTCGGTTAGTTAATTTAGTTGTTAACTTAATTAACTGCATTGTTACTTGTATTCGGTTTACCATTTTGGTACATGGTTCGGTTATCATTGTCGGTCTTGATTTTCATTGTTCGGTATATGCACGAGTGTTTTAATTCGGTAAAAGTCCTCAACAGTGTATGATTCATTAACTTAATAAGGCGCGGTTACTAAAGGATAGTACTATCATGGGAGTGACGTCCCCGTCCGGGTTGCTAGCTACAACCAAGTTAAAAACGGGCACTTTAGTAATTGTTATGGGTGTGTCACCAAATCGGGAGGCAAAGATCGGGTTAGGCTTTGAATCATAGCTCAGTGCAATACAAATGTCATTATCGGTAAATCATTGTTCGGAAACCTTAATTGGTTAAATCATTGGTCGGTAGCCCTAATGGGTAAATCATGGTTCGGTACATTGTTATTCATTGATCGGTTTACACTGTTTAAATTATCGTCGGATAATCATGTTGATCACATTAATGTTTATTTAAACCTGTGAGATTCACCAGCTTTATAGCTGACCTTTTAGTGTTGTATTCTCAGGTGCTCATCAATATTAGGAATGGCCTACAGGATAAGCTACCTATCACGAGTCGCATGCATCCATTTAGACATGAAGATTTTCTTGCATTATATTTTGTATAATGGTTATGTATTAAAATCTTCTGAAATCATTTTGCGAACTCACTACTATGTTTTAAACTTATGACTTAAACTTTGTATTTCTTTTGGAAAACTAATGTAATGTAATGTGTTTCTAAAACGTCTCATTTAGAGTCGTTTGCTTGTACTTTGGTGTTTTGATATTTGATTAGTCATGCCCCAAAACAGTCGCTTCCGCAAAGCATGAAATTGGGGGTGTGACACAGAACTAATTACATGTATTAACATCTGATTAGGCACTAATTACTAGTCCTAATTTGGCGGGTGTTACATTCTCCCCCTGTTAGAAGAATTTCGTCCCGAAATTTAGTTCGAAGTCGTGTTTGAGGTAGAATCAGTGAATAGTTGAGGATATTTGAGTCGCATTTGGTCTTCCCGTTCCCAGGTGAATTCCGGACCACGCCGCGAATTCCATCTGACCTTGACGATGGGAATACGACTTTGTTTCAGTTGTTTGACCTCACGGTCCATAATTTCAGCGGGTTCCTCAACGAAGTGAAGTTTATCGTCAACACGAATTTCATCTAGTGGAATAATAAATGTCTCATCAGATAGACACTTCTTCAGATTTGAAAGGTGAAAAGTGGGATGCACGCTGCTGAGTTCGGATGGCAGCTGCAATCGATAAGCTACGGGGCCAATCCGTTCGAGGATCTCAAAAGGCCCGATGTACCTGGGGTTCAACTTCCCGCGTTTACCAAAACGGATGACGCCTTTCCAAGGCGATACTTTTAAGAGTACTCGATCCCCAACTTGGAACTCGAGTGGTTTGCGTCTCACGTCAGCATAACTTTTCTGACGATCACGTGCGGCTTTGAGTCGGTTTTGGATTTCCACAATTTTCTCAGTGGTGGCGTGAATGAGTTCAGGACCAGTGAGTTGACTATCTCCCACTTCAGTCCAACAGATCGGTGATCGGCACTTACGACCGTACAGTGCCTCAAAAGGTGCAGCCTTAATGCTGGCGTGATAGTTGTTATTGTACGAGAATTCGCACAACGGTAGATGTCTTTCCCAGTTTGTACCGAAATCGACTACGCAGGCGCGTAGCATATCTTCCAGTGTCTGAATGGTTCGTTCACTTTGGCCGTCGGTTTGAGGATGGTATACGGTACTCATATCAAGACGAGTACCCAAAGCTTTTTGAAGTGATTGCCAAAAGTGAGAGGTGAAACGGGCATCCCTGTCAGAGATGATCGAGATTGGAACACCGTGATGAGAAACGATTTCCTTGATGTAGATTTGTGTAAGGCGTTCCATTTTATCGTTTTCCTTGATTGCCAGGAAATGAGCAGATTTGGTGAGACGATCGACGATCACCCAAATGGTATCGTAACCGCTCGCCGATTTGGGTAGTTTGGTTATGAAATCCATGGCAATTTGTTCCCATTTCCATTCAGGGATTTCAGGTTGTTGGAGTAAACCAGAAGGTTTCTGATGTTCGATTTTGACTTTCGAGCAAGTAAGGCACTTGCTGACGTAAGTGGCGATTTCGGCTTTCATGTTCGGCCACCAATAAAATTCCTTGATGCCATGGTACATCTTATCGGATCCCGCATGGATAGAGTATTTGGACTTGTGAGCTTCATCCATCACCAAGTCTCGTAGGTTCCCGAAATTAGGCAACCAGATTCGGTTTGAGAAATACCTAATCCCGTTAGATTTGGTTTCAAATTGTTTGTCAATACCCCGTAAGGCTTCGTTTTTGATGTTTTCAGGTTTCAGGGCTTCGATCTGAGCGGTATGAATCTGAACGGTAAGATCGTTGTGAATGGTCATACTGAGGGCTCGGACTCGAAGTGGTTTTGGTCGTTCCTTTCGACTAAGGGCATCGGCTACAACATTAGCCTTCCCTGGATGGTACTTGATCTCGCAGTCGTAATCGGTAAGCAACTCGACCCATCGACGTTGCCTCATGTTAAGATCTTTTTGGTCGAAGATGTGTTGGAGACTTTTGTGGTCGGTAAAGATTGTGCACTTAGTGCCGTAGAGATAATGTCTCCAGATCTTGAGAGCAAAAACGACAGCTCCAAGTTCGAGATCATGAGTGGTGTAGTTCTTTTCGTGAATTTTCAGCTGTCGTGAGGCATAGGCAATAACTTTATCTCGTTGCATCAATACGCAACCGAGACCTTGGTGAGAAGCATCACAGTATACCACGAAGTCATTGGTGCCTTCGGGTAAGGATAGAATTGGAGCACTGCAAAGCTTTTGTTTCAGAAGTTGGAATGCTGACTCTTGTTTATCGGTCCAATCGAACCTTTTGTCCTTCTGAGTCAGTACCGTGAGTGGTTGAGCTATTTTATAGAAGTTTTCGATAAATCGCCGATAGTACCCAGCAAGACCCAAGAATTGTCGTACTTCAGTTGCAGAGGTGGGTGCTTGCCAGTCTTTGATAGCCTCGATTTTTGATGGGTCAACGTGAATTCCCTGACTGTCGATCACATGACCAAGGAATTGAACGGTTTGTATCCAGAACTCACACTTAGAGAATTTGGCATAAAGCTCCTCGTGTCTTAGTAGTTCTAGAATGGTTCTGAGGTGTTGCGCATGTTCTTGCTCGTTGCGCGAGTAAATGAGTATGTCATCGATAAAAACAATGACAAACTTGTCGAGGTAAGGTTTGCACACCCGATTCATAAGGTCCATGAATACAGCCGGTGCGTTTGTTAGACCAAAGGGCATCACTTGGAATTCGTAGTGCCCGTAGCGAGTTCTGATAGCAGTTTTTGGAATATCGGTGTCGCGAACTCGTAACTGATGATAGCCTGATCGCAGGTCAATTTTTGAGTAGAAACTTGAACCCTGAAGTTGGTCGAATAGATCATCAATGCGAGGAAGTGGATATCGGTTTTTGACGGTCAATTTGTTCAACTCTCGATAGTCGATGCACATTCTGAATGAACCGTCCTTCTTTTTAACAAATAAGACCGGAGCTCCCCAAGGTGAAGAACTCGGTCTAATGAATCCTCTATCCAGAAGTTCCTGTAACTGGGAAGACAACTCCTGAAGTTCGGATGGGGCTAAGCGGTATGGTGCGCGGGCCACCGGTGCGGCACCCGGCACGAGATCAATTGAGAACTCAACCTGTCTAGATGGAGGTAGACCAGGTAGTTCTTCCGGAAAGACTTCGGGAAAGTCTCTGACAATTGGCACATCTTCAAGTCGCTTCTCCTCCGACTTCTTCTCTGTGATGTGTGCGAGTATTGCAGGGTAACCCTTTCTCAGAAATTTTCGGGTTTTTAAGCAAGAGATGATATTGAGTCCCGTCTCACCGGTCTCCCCCTGTATGATCAAGGTTCCACCGGTAGCGAGTGGAATGCGGACGATCTTATCGTAACAAATGATTTCGGCTCGGTGTTTGGACAACCAGTCCATTCCAATGATGACATCGAAACTTCCGATTACAATGGGTACAAGGTCGATTGAGAAGGTTTCGTCAGCTAGGTTTAAAGTGCAATTAGGTATCACACTATTGGTTTCGAAAAGTTTCCTATTTGCTAGCTCTACAGTGTACTTAACATCTAAGGCAACATGAGTGATGTCAAGTAATGGGCAAAAGTCATCGGAGATAAAGCTTCTATCAGCACCAGTATCAAATAGAACAGAAGCAGTTAAGTTGTTGAGGAGGAACATACCCGAGACCACATTCGGGTCTTGGCGGGCGTCCCCGGATTTGATGACGAAGGCTCTGCTTCGGGTGTTGTTGTTGTTGCTGTTGCGGTTGTTGCTGTTGTTGTTGTTGTTATTCTTCAGCTTTGGGCACGTGTCCCTGAAGTGCCCGGGTTTCCCACACTCAAATCAGACTTTGGGTGGTCTGGTGTTGTTGTTGGAATTGTTGTTGGCAGGTGAATTGCAATCTTTGGTGAGGTGGCCGTACCTCTTGCAATTGTTGCAACAGGGGCCACAGGAGCCTTCATGGTGACGGCTGCACTTGGAACAATAGGGTTTGTTCCCAGTGTAGCCCTGTGTGATGTCTGTGGTGGTGTTGTAGGCTTTGATGGTGTCGGGTTTCTTGTTTTGTTGGCCTGAGTGGTTGTTGTGGTAGTCAGACCACTTTCGTTTGTTGTTGTGGGAGGATGAAGTGGGTGGTTCAGAATCTTGGCTCATGGACATCAGGTCTTGGGCCAATAGGATTGCACCGTCGATGGTGGTTTGGTTGGAAGAGGCAACATGCCCCCGAACAGGCTCAGGAAGGCCAAGAATGTACTTCCTAATTTTATCAGGTTCTGTGCTTACCATGGCTGGGCGGAGGGCGGCAAGTTGTTGAAACCTGGTGGTATAACCATCGATATCACCACCCTAAACCTTTAGGTTCCAGAATTCCTCGTCCAGCTTTTGGAGCTTGGCGATAGAGCAGTATTTGGCAGTGAGTTTTGCTTTCAATTCCTCCCAAGTTAGTTGGTAGGCAATGTCAGCACCCACTGATTGGGTATATGAATTCCACCAAGAGTGGGCATCATCTTCGAGAGAGCAGGTGGCGAAGTTTACTTTGTCGTTCTCCGCGCATTTGCTGACACGAAAAACAGTTTCCATCTTTTCGAACCATCTGATCAGTCCGATGGCTCCTTCAAAACCCTTGAAGCTTGAGGGTTTGCAACTTTGAAAGTCCTTGTAAGAACAAGGTTTAGCAGCAGGGGTTTCAGCGGCATCGCTGTTTCTCGTGGAGTTTTGAGGAGTATTTCGAGCCAAGGCTTCAGTAACAGCTTGGGTTATAAGGGATGTAAGCTGAGCATCGGTGTATGGTCTTGTCTTTGGCGGCATGATTCTTCAATAAAAGAAATGAAGATACATGAGATTTTGTAGGAAAGTTGCATCTGTAATAGATGTACATGTATAAAAGCAGTAATACAAGACATCAACATGGGAAAATGACAATTAATATGAGTTGAAACGATAAGGAATATTTGATAGCTAATATGAGTTCAAAGGTTACATCCTATGGATGTATTACAAAAGGCGTCGGGAATTGTTACATCCGACCGAATTATAGAGTAGCGCTTAGATAGTTACTAGATTACAGAATAGGTTACAAGGCAAAGACTACACTAGCCTTAACGTAGATTAATTTGTTCCATCATCGTGACAAGACGGTCCACAGTGTTTGCAAGTCTGCTAGCTTGTCGGGCGTTATCTTCTGCTAGTGCTAGTCGTTGTGTTAGTCCACGGGCATACTCTTCTGCTTCATGTGAGCGCTGTTCACATTCTTCCATCCTTTGTCGCAGAAGGGCATTTTCCACGCTTATTTCTATTACTTGGTTGCGAAGGACATCCATGTTGTTATTTGTGGTTTCCAGGTCGTCGGAGACTTGTTCGATGCGTTCAAGGGATGTAAGTCTCCAGTTTTCGTTCGTTTCCTGCAGCACGACATCCATGGTGCGAAGTCGCTGCTCGTGTTGGTTCACCCTAGCGGCTAAGGCCGGCAAGGTGAAGTGAGTGGGGTACGGGCCAGCTCGAGGCAACCTGTTGTTCCTCCTTGCTTCCCTTGGGTTCTGCGACCCGGATTGAGAGCGCGATGAATTGGTTGGGACGTTTGCCATTTCTGAGATAAAGCGTTAGTAAGAGTGAGACCTATATTCGTATAATCCATATATAATATAGCCTGTTGAGTGTCTAGCATAAACATGTTTAAGTCTCGGTTCTCTCGAGGTCAGAGTCTTCTATTGTACCCTGTTCGGCCATAATTACTTTCAGATCTTACATCATCTTTGCTTAATTGTACATAGTTGATCAGGCTATGTTAAATTAAACTCGTATGATGTAATCACTGAACCAGTTATACCTAATAAGGAATACCGCCTAATGGTCATAGTCTAGGTCCACTAAATGCAACCTAGTTCACTATAACCTTAGGCTCTGATACCAATCTGTAACACCCCCAAATTTGATGATTTGCGGAAGCTTGATTTGGGTGTTACTAATCAATAACAAAGCACAAAGATATATAGTAAACGACTCTATATGCGTCGTTTTAACAAAATATATTGATAATAGAAATGTTTACAACATTTAAAGCTTTACATAGCTCGAGTTTAAATAAAATGAGATTTCAGTACATAAGTACTTGTACAAAAATATACTAATGCAAGAAAATCTCAATCGTCTGTATGCTGACTCGAGCTAAAGTCCTGAAGCAGAAACATCCTACTGCTTGGTACCTGCGATATATGCTAAAAGGTCAGCTATAAAGCTGGTGAGCTCACAGGTTTGAAATCAGTTAATATAGTATGAACCACAAGATTTAAATAATGAATTGCATCCTGCAATTAAATAATGAATTGCATCCAACAATTAAATGATGAATTGCATCCAGCAATTAAATGATAGTCATCGTGTATACAGCCATGAGCACATAGTTGAGCTTAACTCGAGGGCCGGGTCCCCAATAGAGAATTCCGGGCGAGGTGCCTCCACGAATGCCTAATCAACATTCGTCTTCCCAAATATTAGTACGTCCGTTTACCCGGTTAGTGCTTGCTAACCCGGACGAGGTGGGTCAATCCTATATGGTACCATATACTAATATTCACGCTACAACGTATTAACAACTATGCTGACGGAGGACTTTAAAATGATTAGTTTCGAAAAACTCATGTAGTATATGAAATGTTTGTACTTGCGTTCACATGTAAAAGTTGAGCAATATATCACACCCCTGAGTAAAACAGTAAAAGAGGGGCTATGAGACTCACCTGAGTCGTTGAGTTTATGAAACTAAACTGAGAATGATTAGCCGAGAATCGAAGTCCAAAGACTTGTAACCTGAGGGTGTCCACGACACGCGATGGTTATAATATGCGAAGGTATCTAATAAGACTACCTTGTAGTTGTTCGTCCAACTATAATGTCCAAATTACATTTAGTTGATTTATTCGAATGTTTGAAAATATGTACGGCCCGTTGGTGACGGATTTGTAATAATAATCTCAACTATTATCATTTTGATTTCGTGTCGTTTTACTTGAAAAATGTGTTTTGATTGTGTTTTAGAAGCCGTTACGGAATCTAAGTACGGGGGTCCGGGGGCAGCGCCCCTGGTAGCGGGGTCCAAGGGGCAGAGCCCCTGGCTGGGGTCGAGCTGCCAGGTCAGCTTGGAAAATTTTTATTTATACTATATTGCTTTAAGGAAAAACGCATCTGGACTTGAAATTGGGTGAAATCGAGTGATAAAATTTAGGGTCTCGACACTTAGTGAAAATCTGTGTTTTCTGGTTTGTGCGACGTTGGGTGCGACGTGAGTGTTTGCGTCGCATTTTGCGACATTCGCAATTCAATGCGACGTAGGGTGCTGCGTCGCTAATGCGACGTTGGTTAAGTTGGCGACGTTAAGGTCTGCGTCGCTATGTGCGACATTCGCAAGTCAATGCGACGTAATAGGCTGCGTCGCTATATGCGACGTCGAGGATTCGTGCGACGTAAGTCGTTGCGTCGCATTTGCTCCAGGCCAAATGCGACGTACGGGATCTGATCGGAGTTTCAACTTCAAAAACGCATTTTCCGGCCATCGATCGGCCTAATATTTTTACCCAACCCATTTTAGGACATTACAAGGTTATACAAACAACTAGCAAGTGATAATACTTAGAAACGAGAGTTTTCGGAGTTGTGTCGGAAACTTACAAATCGCCGAAATGAAATTTCGGAAAGATAGAAAGATAGATCGTTGCGTGGTGGTCGTGAATCTCTAAAAATCTTGAAGATCCGAAGTCGTTTGATGCTAGTTTTTGGCGATTTAGTGTGATGTTGGTGGTGATTTGTTTGAGAGAAAAAGAAAGAGATGAGAGAGGGGAAAAAGAGAAAGTGAGAAGAAAGTGGGAGGGGAGTGGGGTTTTGGAGCCCCATTTTCGTCCCGCGTTCGTGTTCCGTGCGGTGTTCGTTTACTCCGTCGTTTAAACGTTAATTAATTATTTTACATATTGAGTGGTAAGTTTTAAAATACAATTTATTACGCGATATTTTATTTAAATACTTTACAAATCAATTTATATTTGAATTATAAAATGTAAGTTTGTTTATTTAGTTTGCGCGTTTTAATATTTTAAATTGTGTAAGTTCTGTTTGTACGATACGAATGAATACGAAATATTATCATAATAATATTTTTGATATAAAAGCGTTATTTAACAAAATTGGTCACCAACGTCCGTATTAAATTGAATCGAAATACATTCGATTTAAGTTGCGTACGATTTAACCAAATCGCATTTTCGTATATATTCAACAATATATATAATTCGATACATTAATTAGCCTAACACAGAACTAATTACATGTATTAACATCTGATTAGGCACTAATTACTAGTCCTAATTTGGCGGGTGTTACAGCACATATACTAGTACACTTTATAAATCTTTAACCAATTTCTTATCTTTGAACATTAATCACACTTGGACATTTTATCCAACTCAAATTCTATATACACTTGAATAATGGTTCTTTCCAACAATTTATAACAATCTTGTTCAACAACACTTATATCATTCTTTTGGAACCATTTTCACAAGTGTATATGTATATATATTTTACATCATTCTCACTTTATTTCGTTCATAACAATTTCATAATCATAATCTGATTATTAACATGTTTATACTACCAATTTAACATTAACTCAATCATATATCAACTTATATAACTTAGGGTTTACAATTTTCTAAATCCTAACTCAAATTCTATATACAAACCTTATGACATGATTCACTAGCATATATATATATCATCTATATACTAATAATCTAATCATATAGCAATTATAAATACTTAGGGTTTCACTATCAATCAAACCCTAATCTGATTTTGTAAGAATTTAGCAAACCATACCTTAATATGTGATTAGGGAAGTACTTATGCTTTCAATACGAAACTAACAAGCTCAAACTTGATGGAATTCACCATCTAATACTAGAAATCGCCATTTTTCATCATGAATACTTAGGGTTTTGATTTGGGAATATTTTTGGGTGTTAAATCGGATCTGGAAGCTGCTGGGGTTAAAAACCCATTTCTGGAAAACCTCGAATCGCGCCGCGAATATCCAGGATCGCGCCGCGATCTATGTCTGGACAGGCCTAGGTACTTTCTTTTTATTGCATTTCTAGCCCAAAACTTTTTATAAAATTCCTAACACATATTTTAATACTTTAACATATACATATACATATAATACACACATTCAATTAATAACACATATTTATATGTATATTTTTATAAATTACTATTATTTAAGACTTACAAATTTGGGATGTTACAACTATCCTCCACCAATTTAGGATTGTGTCCTCACAATCCAATCCTGATACAGCGAGGAATAGAAATGAATGACTTCTTCTTCCGGTTCCCACGTGATTTCAGAACCTTTGCGATGCCTCCATTGGACTTTAAACATTCTAAGATCTTTATTTCTTAATTTAGTAACTTTTTCACCGAGAATAGAGACAGGTTGCTCAACATAATTCAATTGGTCGTTAACCTCAATTTCTTCCAATGGAACATAAGCAGATTCATCAACCAAACACTTTCGCAGAAAAGATACATGGAAAGTATTATGAATTCCGGTTAGTTTGTCGGGTAGCTCAAGGCGATAAGCTACATTACCCACTCTAGCCAAAATAGTGAAAGGACCAATGTATCGAGGACCCAATTTACCTCGCTTTCTGAATCGAATTATTCCCTTCCATGGTGACACTTTCAACATAACTTTATCACCAACCTGAAACTCAATCGGACGCCTTCTATTATCAGCATATGACTTTTGTCGATCTTGGGCAGCTTTTAATCGTTCTCTAACTTGGTTAATCTTTTCAGTAGTCAACTGAACGATGTCAGTACTTCCCAATTCTTTTTGTCCGATTTCTCCCCAACAAATAGGAGTCCTACATTCTCTTCCATAGAGCATCTCGTAAGGTGACATTTTAATACTCGAGTGATAGCTGTTATTATATGAAAATTCTACCAAAGGTAAATGTGAATCCCAGCTACCACCAAAATCAATAACACACGCCCTTAACATATCTTCCAGAGTCTGAATAGTTCTTTCACTTTGGCCGTCTGTTTGGGGGTGATAGGCGGTGCTAAAATTGACACGAGTACCCATAGATTCCTGAAATTTCGTCCATAAACGTGAAGTAAATCTAGTATCTCTATCAGAGACAATAGATACAGGAGTACCATGACGAGCAACAACTTCACGTATGAATAATTCTGCAAGTGCTTCAGAAGAGAAAGTTTCTTTAATTGGTAAGAATAAAGCACTTTTGGTTAACCGATCCACAATCACCCAAATTACATCATGCTGGCGTAGCGTTTTAGGCAACTTGGTGATAAAGTCCATTGTGATATGCTCCCACTTCCAAACAGGTATTTCTAAAGGTTGCAATTTACCATATGGTTTCTGATGTTCTGCTTTTACCTGTAAGCAAGTTAAGCATTTTTCAACATATTTCACAATTTCTCTTTTCATACCTGGCCACCAGAAGTTAGATTTTAAATTATGATACATCTTTGTAGCTCCAGTGTAACAACCGGCAAATTAGGCCTAGAATTAGTGCCTAATTCTTTGTTAATACATGTAATTAGTTCTGTGTTAGGCTAATTTATGTATCGAATTATATATATTGTTGAATATATACGAAAATGCGATTTGGTTAAATCGTACACAATTTAAATCGAATGTATTTCGATTCAGTTTAATACGGACGTTGGTGACCAATTTTATTAAATAACATTGTTATGTTAAAAATATTATTATGATAATATTTCGTATTCATTCGTATTGTACAAACAAAACGTACACAAATTTAGATATTAAAACGCGCAAATTAAATAAACAAACTTACATTTTATAAATTCAATATATAAATGGATTAGTAAAATATTTAAATAAAATATCGCGTAATAATTTGTATTTTAAAAACGCACTTTTAATATTTAAAATAGTTATTTAACGTCTAAACGACGGAGCAAACGAACACCACGCGGAACGCGGGGCGAGAAAGCTGAAAAGTGGGGATAAAACCCCCACCTCCCATTTTTCTTTCATTATTTCCTTTTCTCTCTCTCTCTCTTTCATTTTTCTCTCAACTTTTTATCACCACCACATCACAAAAATCGTCAAATACTACCACTAAACGACTTTGGATCTCATCATCACTTTGGAGAAAAACGTTCACCACTTTCCGATCTACAACGCTATCTTTTCGGATTTTTGATCCGACACTTTGTAAGTTTCCGACAAATCCCGACATCTCTCGTTTTTGATCATTTTTACTAGTTTATGGTTTCTATAGGCTTATTATGTTCATATAAGGGTTGGGTAAAAGAATCGGACCAAACGGAAACCCGAAAACATGTTTTTGGCTCAAAATCCGTCGATCAGACGTAAGTGACGCACTGATGAACCCAGATATGCGTCACTTCGTGCGACACTGACTAAGTGTCGCATAAGCCCTCTTTTCCCGTCACTACCTAAGTGACGCATTTTCAATATCCGTCACTACTAGCGTCACTTGCTTTAGTGACGCCTATGATCGAAACCTAATTTTTATACGACACTCTTGCCCGACACTACTCTAGTGACGCCTAGAACCTTAAACCGACACTTGTTACCGTCACTGCCTAAGTGTCGCCACCTTATGCGTCACTTACCTAAGTGACGCCCTAAACTCATATTTCGCAATTTTATGCGACACTTCCTAAGTGTCGCCTAAACCTTAAGTGTCGCTATAAGTGACGCTAAAAACAGAGAGTTTCAAACCATTTCTACTAAGTATCGAGACCAAAAATTTACCACTTGATTTCACCCAAATTCAAGTCCAGATGCGTTTTTCACTATAACAATGTTATAGAAATAAAAATTTTCCAAGCTGACCTGGCAGCTCGACCCCAGCCAGGGGCTCTGCCCCTTGGACCCCGCCAGGGGCTGCCGCCCCTTGGACCCCGCTACCAGGGGCGCTGCCCCCGGACCCCCGTCATTAAATGTTGTAAATACTTTTCACACTAAGTGTTGAACACTTACAAATAACGAAACCTGATTCAACGATACATATAATGATAACACTTTGAATCATTATTACAAACCGTCACCAACGGGCCATATTTGCTTTCAAACTACAAACGGATTACTAAACAAACACTTGGACATAACGAGTTATGTAGACAACTAGCCTAGATGGTCTTGCGAGACATCTACTTACTTAACTTTATATGTTTAGGCATTTGAAGGTTACGGGTTCGGAGAACCTACGGTTGATATTACTTACTCGTTTATTGATATAAACGTACTTGCAAAGACTCAGGTGAGTCTTACGGCCCCACTTTTACTGTTTTATCTTATTGGGGGAGATACATGCTACTTATTTTTCCTGAACACAAGTACTAAACTGATTTCTATACCAAACGGAATTGCATGAGTTAATTACTATTTACTGAAGTCTCTTCATCATATATCGTTAGTTATGGACTTAAGCGCGAACAGTAGTTAATGGATCCATTAGGGAAATGACCCTCCCTGCCCGGGGTAGTAGCGCTACCACGTACTGATTTACACGTATAAACGGGTGACTATTAATTCGTTTACTTATGCTTGCTCAATTACGAGCATGTCACGGGAGCAACTGATTATTTACGGGTTAAGCTTCGATTATGAGCCTCATGGCAACGGTATAACTTGATTTCTTTACTTTTGCGAGATTTGCAAATACTTGATATACGCCTACGGGCATTACTGATGAAATCTTGTGTTCAAACTGAATTATTTACTGATAAAACCTGTGAGATTCACCAACCTTTTGGTTGACCCTTTTTAGCATGTATTCTCAGGTACACTTAAGGAGTAGGATCACTCCAGGATTACTAGCTAGAGTCGCATGATTTCCAAACTGCATATAACGGAGATTCTTTGGCATTATCTTTTGTAGTTATGGTTATGTAATAGAATCTCCCGCCACATACGCGGACTCTAGGCTTATATATTTTGTAAAGAAAACTATATGTTTTCAAACAATTTAATTATGAAATGTAATTATTTTACAAAACGTCTCATTTAGAGGTCGTTTGCTGTATATCTTGTGCTTTGTATATTGATTAGTAACACCCAAAGTATGCTTCCGCAATTCATTAAATTTGGGGGTGTTACAGATTGGTATCAGAGCCAGGTTATAGTGAACTAGGTTGCATTTAGTGGGCCTAGACTATGACCGTTAGGCAGTATTTTCTTATTAGACATGACTGGTTCAGGAATTACAGCATACGACTTTAATTTAACATAGCCTGATCAACTATGTACAATTAAGGAAAGATGATGTAATGTCTGAAATGATTATGTTGAACGGGGATACGTTAGTTGACTCTGACCACGAGAGAACCGGACCATTACTTGATACGTGCTAGACACTAGGCTGGATATGATATATATTTATATATATTAGCCCCGTCTTACTTACACTCTGCCACAGGAATGGCAAACACACCACCTAATCCGACACACTCTCACTCACATGGGTCACGGAACCCACGAGTAGCCAGGAGGAACACAAGGTCACCTCGAACCAGCCCTTATCCTGTACATAACTTTCAGAACTCGGCACATCTCACGTTGCCAGTATTGGCTACCCAATTCCGCCGTCAGGAGCAAAGACTCGAAGATCTTGAACTGGAACAACACCGAATGACCTACCTGCTTCGTCAAGCTCTTGACCGCATATCACAACTACAGCGAGAACAAGAGGATACCAACCTCTCTGTAAGCATAATTCAGGATTCCATGACCGCCGAACTAGGTGCGGATGAACTTGTAAGAGACCGACTAGAAGAATGTGAACAGCGTTCACAGGAGACTGCGGATCACTCTCGAACACTAGCACAACGACTAGCTTTGGTGGAAGACAACGCCAGGCAAACCAACCGACTAGCAGAAACTGTGGACCGCCTTGTCGCGCTAATGGAACAAATTAATCTACAAGACTAGCGTAGCCTTTGTCTTGTAATCTATCTTGTAATCCAAGGACTATCTAGCACTACTCTATAAACTAGTCGGATGTAACAATTCCCGACACCTTTTGTAATATCCCTGTAGGATGTAACTTTTAAACTCACGTTATCTATCAAATATCACTTGTTATCTCAACTCACATTAATTGTCATTTTCCATGTTGATGTTATGTATTACTACTTTTATACATGTACATCTGTGACAATTACCAGCTCATACAAAATCTCATGTATCTTCATTTCTTTTATTGAAGAATCATGCCGCCAAAGACACGACCATACACCGATGCCCAGATTACCTCCCTTATAACCCAGGCTGTTACTGAAGCCTTGGCTCGGAATACTCCACCAAATTCCTCGAGAAACAGCGATGCCGCTGAAACCACTGCTGCTAAACCTTGTTCTTACAAGGACTTCCAGAACTGCAAACCTCTAAACTTTGCAGGTACCGAGGGAGCAATCGGTCTAATACGCTGGATCGAGAAAGTTGAATCGGTATTCCTTATCTGCAACTGTGCGGAGGGGGACAAAGTTAAGTTCTCTGTTAGTACTTTTACCGACACCGCACTCACGTGGTGGAACACCTATGCCCAAACTGTGGGCGTTGCCGATGCTTACAAACTCCCGTGGGAGGAGTTGAAGGAGATGTTAAGGGGTGAGTATTGCCCCAGGGATGAACTGAAACAACTGGAGCTGGAATTCTGGAACCATAAGATGCAAGGTAATGATATCACCGGTTACACCAACCGTTTCCACCAGCTGGCACTTCTGTGCCCAACCATGGTCGATCCTGAGTATAAGAGGATCGAGAAATACGTTGATGGGTTACCCGAAAAACTTCAGGACCTGGTGACTTCATCCAAACCAGGTACTATCCAGAACGCCATCCGTATGGCCCATGAACTCACGGCAAACGCTGTTCGCCGTAACACAACTTCAGCCCCATCTGCAAACAACAAACGAAAGTGGGAAGGAAACCCCAACTCATCCAACCAAATCACCAACCGAAAGCCTGAGCCCCTTAGGGCTTATTCATCTGGCACTTCTGAAAGGAAAGGGTACGTTGGAAGCAGGCCCTACTGTCCCAAATGCAATCGTCACCACGACGGTTCCTGCCCTTGCACAAACTGCAAACGTTTTGGGCATCTGGCCAAGGATTGTCGAAACACCAGTGCCCCGAAGACTTGTTATGGGTGCGGAAGTACTGGTCATTTTCAGAATAATTGCCCTAAGCAGAGAAACAACAACAACAACAACAACAACAACAACAACAGCAACAAACGGAACAACAACCCTGCTCGTAGCAGAGCATTTGTCATCAAAGCTGGGGAAGCTAGGGAAGACCCGAATGTTGTAACGGGTACGTTTCTTCTCAACGATCTTACTGCTTCCGTATTATTTGATACCGGTGCAGATAAAAGTTTCATATCTGATGAGTTTTACCCACTACTTAATATCACCCCTTCGGCCTTAGATGTTAAGTACACTGTAGAGCTCGCAAATGGTAAACTCATAGAAACCAGTAGTGTGATACATAATTGCACTTTAAACCTCGCAAACGAAACCTTCTCAATCGATCTAATGCCTGTTGAACTAGGAAGTTTTGATGTCATCGTGGGTATGGACTGGTTGTCCAAGCACCGGGCCGAAATTGTTTGCCATGATAAAATCGTCCGAATTCCTCTCGCCGCCGGTAGTACCTTGATCATACAGGGGGAGACTGGTGGGTCGAGACTAAACTTAATCTCCTGTTTAAAAACCCGAAAATTTCTGAGAAAGGGTTACCCAGCAATACTCGCGCACATCACGGAGAAAAAGTCGGAGGAGAAGCGACTTGAAGATGTGCCAATCGTTAGAGACTTTCCCGAAGTCTTTCCAGAAGAACTACCTGGTTTACCTCCACCTAGACAGGTTGAGTTCTCGATTGATCTCGTGCCGGGTGCCGCACCGGTGGCCCGAGCACCGTACCGCCTAGCCCCATCCGAACTTCAGGAGTTGTCCACTCAGTTACAGGAACTCCTGGATAGAGGATTCATCAGACCGAGTTCTTCACCTTGGGGAGCTCCGATCTTATTTGTCAAAAAGAAAGACGGTTCATTCAGAATGTGCATTGACTACCGAGAGTTGAACAAACTAACCGTCAAGAACCGATACCCACTCCCCCGAATCGATGATCTGTTCGATCAACTTCAAGGATCAAGCTGTTATTCAAAGATTGATCTCCGATCAGGTTATCATCAGTTACGTGTTCGCGATGCTGACATCCCAAAAACCGCATTCAGAACCCGTTATGGGCACTACGAATTCCAAGTAATGCCCTTTGGCCTAACCAACGCACCGGCTGTATTCATGGACCTTATGAATCGGGTGTGCAAACCGTACCTCGACAAGTTCGTCATTGTTTTTATTGATGACATTCTTATATATTCGCGAAACGAACAAGAGCACGCACAACATCTCAGAACCATCCTAGAACTACTTAGACATGAGGAGCTTTACGCCAAATTCTCTAAGTGTGAGTTCTGGATAAACACCGTTCAATTCCTTGGACACGTTATCGACAGTCAGGGAATTCATGTAGACCCGTCAAAAATCGAGGCAATCAAGAATTGGCAAGCACCAACCACTCCCACCGAAGTACGACAATTTTTGGGATTGGCCGGTTACTACCGCCGTTTCATCGAAAACTTTTCAACAATTGCCAAACCCCTCACCGTACTGACTCAAAAGGAAAAGAAATTTGATTGGACCGAGAAACAAGAGTCGGCATTTCAACTGTTGAAATCCAAGCTTTGCAGTGCACCCATTCTATCACTACCCGAAGGCACCGACGACTTCGTGGTATACTGCGATGCTTCTCACCAAGGTCTCGGTTGCGTGCTGATGCAACGAGACAAGGTCATTGCTTACGCCTCCAGACAACTTAAAGTTCACGAGAAAAACTACACAACTCACGACCTCGAGCTAGGGGCCGTGGTGTTCGCCTTAAAAATCTGGAGACATTATCTTTATGGTACCCGCAGCACTGTATTCACCGACCACAAAAGCCTCCAACACATTTTCAACCAGAAAGATCTTAACATGAGGCAACGTAGATGGGTTGAATTACTCACCGATTACGACTGTGAGATCAAATATCATCCGGGTAAAGCAAACGTGGTTGCTGATGCTCTCAGTCGTAAGGAACGAACAAAACCACTCCGAGTTCGGGCACTCAGTATTACCATTCATAACGATCTCACCACCCAAATACATCTTGCCCAACTCGAAGCCCTGAAACCCGATAACTTCAAGAACGAGGCCTTGCGAGGCATGGATAAACAATTCGAGATCAGACCCAACGGAGTTAGGTATTTCTCTAACCGAATCTGGTTGCCTAATTTCGGAAACCTGCGGGACTTGGTGATGGATGAAGCTCACAAGTCCAAATATTCTATCCACCCGGGATCCGACAAAATGTATCACGGCATCAAGGAGTTTTACTGGTGGCCGAATATGAAAGCTGACATTGCTTTGTACGTCAGCAAATGCTTAACTTGTTCCAAGGTCAAGGCCGAGCACCAAAGACCTTCTGGATTGCTCCAACAACCTGAAATTCCTCAATGGAAATGGGAGCAAATTACCATGGACTTCATAACCAAACTACCTAAATCGGCGAGCGGTTGCGATACCATTTGGGTGATCGTCGATCGGCTCACCAAATCGGCTCATTTCTTGGCAATCAGAGAAACCGACAAAATGGAACGCCTTACACAAATTTACATCAAAGAAATCATTTGCCAACATGGTGTCCCTATCTCGATTATCTCTGACAGGGATGCTCGTTTCACATCTCGCTTCTGGCAATCACTCCAAAAATCACTGGGTACCCGTCTCGATATGAGTACCGCGTACCATCCTCAGACCGATGGCCAGAGCGAACGAACTATTCAGACACTGGAAGACATGCTACGAGCCTGCGTAGTTGATTCTGGTACAAATTGGGAAAGACATCTACCGTTGTGCGAGTTCTCGTACAACAACAATTATCACGCCAGCATTAAAGCTGCACCTTTTGAGGCGCTGTACGGTCGTAAGTGCCGATCACCGATCTGTTGGACTGAAGTGGGAGAAAGTCAACTCACTGGTCCTGAACTCATACATGAAACCACAGAGAAAATCGTTGAAATCCAAAACCGACTGAAAGCCGCGCGTGATCGTCAGAAAAGCTATGCTGACGTGAGACGCAAGCCACTCGAGTTCCAAGTTGGGGATCGAGTACTCTTAAAGGTATCGCCTTGGAAAGGCGTAATCCGATTCGGCAAACGCGGAAAATTAAACCCCAGGTACATTGGACCTTTTGAGATCCTCGAGAAAATAGGTCCAGTGGCATATCGATTGCAGCTGCCCTCTGAACTCAGCAGTGTGCACCCTACCTTTCACATTTCTAACTTAAAGAAATGTCTGTCTGACGAGACACTTATTATACCCCTTGACGAGATCCGCATCGATGACAAACTTCATTTCGTTGAGGAACCTGTCGAAATTATGGACCGTGAGGTCAAACAACTGAAACAAAGTCGTATTCCAATCGTCAAAGTCAGGTGGAATTCGCGGCGTGGTCCGGAATTCACTTGGGAACGGGAAGACCAAATACGACTCAAGTATCCCCACTTATTCACCGATTCTGCCCCTAACGCGACTTCGACTTAAATTTCGGGACGAAATTCTTTTAACAGGGGGAGAATGTAACAACCGGCAAATTAGGCCTAGAATTAGTGCCTAATTCTTTGTTAATACATGTAATTAGTTCTGTGTTAGGCTAATTTATGTATCGAATTATATATATTGTTGAATATATACGAAAATGCGATTTGGTTAAATCGTACACAATTTAAATCGAATGTATTTCGATTCAGTTTAATACGGACGTTGGTGACCAATTTTATTAAATAACATTGTTATGTTAAAAATATTATTATGATAATATTTCATATTCATTCGTATTGTACAAACAAAACGTACACAAATTTAGATATTAAAACGCGCAAATTAAATAAACAAACTTACATTTTATAAATTCAATATATAAATGGATTAGTAAAATATTTAAATAAAATATCACGTAATAATTTGTATTTTAAAAACGCACTTTTAATATTTAAAATAGTTATTTAACGTCTAAACGACGGAGCAAACGAACACCACGCGGAACGCGGGGCGAGAAAGCTGAAAAGTGGGGATAAAACCCCCACCTCCAATTTTTCTTTCATTATTTCCTTTTCTCTCTCTCTCTCTTTCATTTTTCTCTCAACTTTTTATCACCACCACATCACAAAAATCGTCAAATACTACCACTAAACGACTTTGGATCTCATCATCACTTTGGAGAAAAACGTTCACCACTTTCCGATCTACAACGCTATCTTTTCGGATTTTTGATCCGACACTTTGTAAGTTTCCGACAAATCCCGACATCTCTCGTTTTTGATCATTTTTACTAGTTTATGGTTTCTATAGGCTTATTATGTTCATATAAGGGTTGGGTAAAAGAATCGGACCAAACGGAAACCCGAAAACATGTTTTTGGCTCAAAATCCGTCGATCAGACGTAAGTGACGTACTGATGAACCCAGATATGCGTCACTTCGTGCGACACTGACTAAGTGTCGCATAAGCCCTCTTTTCCCGTCACTACCTAAGTGACGCATTTTCAATATCCGTCACTACTAGCGTCACTTGCTTTAGTGACGCCTATGATCGAAACCTAATTTTTATACGACACTCTTGCCCGACACTACTCTAGTGACGCCTAGAACCTTAAACCGACACTTGTTACCGTCACTGCCTAAGTGTCGCCACCTTATGCGTCACTTACCTAAGTGACGCCCTAAACTCATATTTCGCAATTTTATGCGACACTTCCTAAGTGTCGCCTAAACCTTAAGTGTCGCTATAAGTGACGCTAAAAACAGAGAGTTTCAAACCATTTCTACTAAGTATCGAGACCAAAAATTTACCACTTGATTTCACCCAAATTCAAGTCCAGATGCGTTTTTCACTATAACAATGTTATAGAAATAAAAATTTTCCAAGCTGACCTGGCAGCTCGACCCCAGCCAGGGGCTCTGCCCCTTGGACCCCGCCAGGGGCTGCCGCCCCTTGGACCCCGCTACCAGGGGCGCTGCCCCCGGACCCCCGTCATTAAATGTTGTAAATACTTTTCACACTAAGTGTTGAACACTTACAAATAACGAAACCTGATTCAACGATACATATAATGATAACACTTTGAATCATTATTACAAACCGTCACCAACGGGCCATATTTGCTTTCAAACTACAAACGGATTACTAAACAAACACTTGGACATAACGAGTTATGTAGACAACTAGCCTAGATGGTCTTGCGAGACATCTACTTACTTAACTTTATATGTTTAGGCATTTGAAGGTTACGGGTTCGGAGAACCTACGGTTGATATTACTTACTCGTTTATTGATATAAACGTACTTGCAAAGACTCAGGTGAGTCTTACGGCCCCACTTTTACTGTTTTATCTTATTGGGGGAGATACATGCTACTTATTTTTCCTGAACACAAGTACTAAACTGATTTCTATACCAAACGGAATTGCATGAGTTAATTACTATTTACTGAAGTCTCTTCATCATATATCGTTAGTTATGGACTTAAGCGCGAACAGTAGTTAATGGATCCATTAGGGAAATGACCCTCCCTGCCCGGGGTAGTAGCGCTACCACGTACTGATTTACACGTATAAACGGGTGACTATTAATTCGTTTACTTATGCTTGCTCAATTACGAGCATGTCACGGGAGCAACTGATTATTTACGGGTTAAGCTTCGATTATGAGCCTCATGGCAACGGTATAACTTGATTTCTTTACTTTTGCGAGATTTGCAAATACTTGATATACGCCTACGGGCATTACTGATGAAATCTTGTGTTCAAACTGAATTATTTACTGATAAAACCTGTGAGATTCACCAACCTTTTGGTTGACCCTTTTTAGCATGTATTCTCAGGTACACTTACGGAGTAGGATCACTCCAGGATTACTAGCTAGAGTCGCATGATTTCCAAACTGCATATAACGGAGATTCTTTGGCATTATCTTTTGTAGTTATGGTTATGTAATAGAATCTCCCGCCACATACGCGGACTCTAGGCTTATATATTTTGTAAAGAAAACTATATGTTTTCAAACAATTTAATTATGAAATGTAATTATTTTACAAAACGTCTCATTTAGAGGTCGTTTGCTGTATATCTTGTGCTTTGTATATTGATTAGTAACACCCAAAGTATGCTTCCGCAATTCATTAAATTTGGGGGTGTTACAGATTGGTATCAGAGCCAGGTTATAGTGAACTAGGTTGCATTTAGTGGGCCTAGACTATGACCGTTAGGCAGTATTTTCTTATTAGACATGACTGGTTCAGGAATTACAGCATACGACTTTAATTTAACATAGCCTGATCAACTATGTACAATTAAGGAAAGATGATGTAATGTCTGAAATGATTATGTTGAACGGGGATACGTTAGTTGACTCTGACCACGAGAGAACCGGACCATTACTTGATACGTGCTAGACACTAGGCTGGATATGATATATATTTATATATATTAGCCCCGTCTTACTTACACTCTGCCACAGGAATGGCAAACACACCACCTAATCCGACACACTCTCACTCACATGGGTCACGGAACCCACGAGTAGCCAGGAGGAACACAAGGTCACCTCGAACCAGCCCTTATCCTGTACATAACTTTCAGAACTCGGCACATCTCACGTTGCCAGTATTGGCTACCCAATTCCGCCGTCAGGAGCAAAGACTCGAAGATCTTGAACTGGAACAACACCGAATGACCTACCTGCTTCGTCAAGCTCTTGACCGCATATCACAACTACAGCGAGAACAAGAGGATACCAACCTCTCTGTAAGCATAATTCAGGATTCCATGACCGCCGAACTAGGTGCGGATGAACTTGTAAGAGACCGACTAGAAGAATGTGAACAGCATTCACAGGAGACTGCGGATCACTCTCGAACACTAGCACAACGACTAGCTTTGGTGGAAGACAACGCCAGGCAAACCAACCGACTAGCAGAAACTGTGGACCGCCTTGTCGCGCTAATGGAACAAATTAATCTACAAGACTAGCGTAGCCTTTGTCTTGTAATCTATCTTGTAATCCAAGGACTATCTAGCACTACTCTATAAACTAGTCGGATGTAACAATTCCCGACACCTTTTGTAATATCCCTGTAGGATGTAACTTTTAAACTCACGTTATCTATCAAATATCACTTGTTATCTCAACTCACATTAATTGTCATTTTCCATGTTGATGTTATGTATTACTACTTTTATACATGTACATCTGTGACAATTACCAGCTCATACAAAATCTCATGTATCTTCATTTTTTTTATTGAAGAATCATGCCGCCAAAGACACGACCATACACCGATGCCCAGATTACCTCCCTTATAACCCAGGCTGTTACTGAAGCCTTGGCTCGGAATACTCCACCAAATTCCTCGAGAAACAGCGATGCCGCTGAAACCACTGCTGCTAAACCTTGTTCTTACAAGGACTTCCAGAACTGCAAACCTCTAAACTTTGCAGGTACCGAGGGAGCAATCGGTCTAATACGCTGGATCGAGAAAGTTGAATCGGTATTCCTTATCTGCAACTGTGCGGAGGGGGACAAAGTTAAGTTCTCTGTTAGTACTTTTACCGACACCGCACTCACGTGGTGGAACACCTATGCCCAAACTGTGGGCGTTGCCGATGCTTACAAACTCCCGTGGGAGGAGTTGAAGGAGATGTTAAGGGGTGAGTATTGCCCCAGGGATGAACTGAAACAACTGGAGCTGGAATTCTGGAACCATAAGATGCAAGGTAATGATATCACCGGTTACACCAACCGTTTCCACCAGCTGGCACTTCTGTGCCCAACCATGGTCGATCCTGAGTATAAGAGGATCGAGAAATACGTTGATGGGTTACCCGAAAAACTTCAGGACCTGGTGACTTCATCCAAACCAGGTACTATCCAGAACGCCATCCGTATGGCCCATGAACTCACGGCAAACGCTGTTCGCCGTAACACAACTTCAGCCCCATCTGCAAACAACAAACGAAAGTGGGAAGGAAACCCCAACTCATCCAACCAAATCACCAACCGAAAGCCTGAGCCCCTTAGGGCTTATTCATCTGGCACTTCTGAAAGGAAAGGGTACGTTGGAAGCAGGCCCTACTGTCCCAAATGCAATCGTCACCACGACGGTTCCTGCCCTTGCACAAACTGCAAACGTTTTGGGCATCTGGCCAAGGATTGTCGAAACACCAGTGCCCCGAAGACTTGTTATGGGTGCGGAAGTACTGGTCATTTTCAGAATAATTGCCCTAAGCAGAGAAACAACAACAACAACAACAACAACAACAACAACAGCAACAAACGGAACAACAACCCTGCTCGTAGCAGAGCATTTGTCATCAAAGCTGGGGAAGCTAGGGAAGACCCGAATGTTGTAACGGGTACGTTTCTTCTCAACGATCTTACTGCTTCCGTATTATTTGATACCGGTGCAGATAAAAGTTTCATATCTGATGAGTTTTACCCACTACTTAATATCACCCCTTCGGCCTTAGATGTTAAGTACACTGTAGAGCTCGCAAATGGTAAACTCATAGAAACCAGTAGTGTGATACATAATTGCACTTTAAACCTCGCAAACGAAACCTTCTCAATCGATCTAATGCCTGTTGAACTAGGAAGTTTTGATGTCATCGTGGGTATGGACTGGTTGTCCAAGCACCGGGCCGAAATTGTTTGCCATGATAAAATCGTCCGAATTCCTCTCGCCGCCGGTAGTACCTTGATCATACAGGGGGAGACTGGTGGGTCGAGACTAAACTTAATCTCCTGTTTAAAAACCCGAAAATTTCTGAGAAAGGGTTACCCAGCAATACTCGCGCACATCACGGAGAAAAAGTCGGAGGAGAAGCGACTTGAAGATGTGCCAATCGTTAGAGACTTTCCCGAAGTCTTTCCAGAAGAACTACCTGGTTTACCTCCACCTAGACAGGTTGAGTTCTCGATTGATCTCGTGCCGGGTGCCGCACCGGTGGCCCGAGCACCGTACCGCCTAGCCCCATCCGAACTTCAGGAGTTGTCCACTCAGTTACAGGAACTCCTGGATAGAGGATTCATCAGACCGAGTTCTTCACCTTGGGGAGCTCCGATCTTATTTGTCAAAAAGAAAGACGGTTCATTCAGAATGTGCATTGACTACCGAGAGTTGAACAAACTAACCGTCAAGAACCGATACCCACTCCCCCGAATCGATGATCTGTTCGATCAACTTCAAGGATCAAGCTGTTATTCAAAGATTGATCTCCGATCAGGTTATCATCAGTTACGTGTTCGCGATGCTGACATCCCAAAAACCGCATTCAGAACCCGTTATGGGCACTACGAATTCCAAGTAATGCCCTTTGGCCTAACCAACGCACCGGCTGTATTCATGGACCTTATGAATCGGGTGTGCAAACCGTACCTCGACAAGTTCGTCATTGTTTTTATTGATGACATTCTTATATATTCGCGAAACGAACAAGAGCACGCACAACATCTCAGAACCATCCTAGAACTACTTAGACATGAGGAGCTTTACGCCAAATTCTCTAAGTGTGAGTTCTGGATAAACACCGTTCAATTCCTTGGACACGTTATCGACAGTCAGGGAATTCATGTAGACCCGTCAAAAATCGAGGCAATCAAGAATTGGCAAGCACCAACCACTCCCACCGAAGTACGACAATTTTTGGGATTGGCCGGTTACTACCGCCGTTTCATCGAAAACTTTTCAACAATTGCCAAACCCCTCACCGTACTGACTCAAAAGGAAAAGAAATTCGATTGGACCGAGAAACAAGAGTCGGCATTTCAACTGTTGAAATCCAAGCTTTGCAGTGCACCCATTCTATCACTACCCGAAGGCACCGACGACTTCGTGGTATACTGCGATGCTTCTCACCAAGGTCTCGGTTGCGTGCTGATGCAACGAGACAAGGTCATTGCTTACGCCTCCAGACAACTTAAAGTTCACGAGAAAAACTACACAACTCACGACCTCGAGCTAGGGGCCGTGGTGTTCGCCTTAAAAATCTGGAGACATTATCTTTATGGTACCCGCAGCACTGTATTCACCGACCACAAAAGCCTCCAACACATTTTCAACCAGAAAGATCTTAACATGAGGCAACGTAGATGGGTTGAATTACTCACCGATTACGACTGTGAGATCAAATATCATCCGGGTAAAGCAAACGTGGTTGCTGATGCTCTCAGTCGTAAGGAACGAACAAAACCACTCCGAGTTCGGGCACTCAGTATTACCATTCATAACGATCTCACCACCCAAATACATCTTGCCCAACTCGAAGCCCTGAAACCCGATAACTTCAAGAACGAGGCCTTGCGAGGCATGGATAAACAATTCGAGATCAGACCCAACGGAGTTAGGTATTTCTCTAACCGAATCTGGTTGCCTAATTTCGGAAACCTGCGGGACTTGGTGATGGATGAAGCTCACAAGTCCAAATATTCTATCCACCCGGGATCCGACAAAATGTATCACGGCATCAAGGAGTTTTACTGGTGGCCGAATATGAAAGCTGACATTGCTTTGTACGTCAGCAAATGCTTAACTTGTTCCAAGGTCAAGGCCGAGCACCAAAGACCTTCTGGATTGCTCCAACAACCTGAAATTCCTCAATGGAAATGGGAGCAAATTACCATGGACTTCATAACCAAACTACCTAAATCGGCGAGCGGTTGCGATACCATTTGGGTGATCGTCGATCGGCTCACCAAATCGGCTCATTTCTTGGCAATCAGAGAAACCGACAAAATGGAACGCCTTACACAAATTTACATCAAAGAAATCATTTGCCAACATGGTGTCCCTATCTCGATTATCTCTGACAGGGATGCTCGTTTCACATCTCGCTTCTGGCAATCACTCCAAAAATCACTGGGTACCCGTCTCGATATGAGTACCGCGTACCATCCTCAGACCGATGGCCAGAGCGAACGAACTATTCAGACACTGGAAGACATGCTACGAGCCTGCGTAGTTGATTCTGGTACAAATTGGGAAAGACATCTACCGTTGTGCGAGTTCTCGTACAACAACAATTATCACGCCAGCATTAAAGCTGCACCTTTTGAGGCGCTGTACGGTCGTAAGTGCCGATCACCGATCTGTTGGACTGAAGTGGGAGAAAGTCAACTCACTGGTCCTGAACTCATACATGAAACCACAGAGAAAATCGTTGAAATCCAAAACCGACTGAAAGCCGCGCGTGATCGTCAGAAAAGCTATGCTGACGTGAGACGCAAGCCACTCGAGTTCCAAGTTGGGGATCGAGTACTCTTAAAGGTATCGCCTTGGAAAGGCGTAATCCGATTCGGCAAACGCGGAAAATTAAACCCGAGGTACATTGGACCTTTTGAGATCCTCGAGAAAATAGGTCCAGTGGCATATCGATTGCAGCTGCCCTCTGAACTCAGCAGTGTGCACCCTACCTTTCACATTTCTAACTTAAAGAAATGTCTGTCTGACGAGACACTTATTATACCCCTTGACGAGATCCGCATCGATGACAAACTTCATTTCGTTGAGGAACCTGTCGAAATTATGGACCGTGAGGTCAAACAACTGAAACAAAGTCGTATTCCAATCGTCAAAGTCAGGTGGAATTCGCGGCGTGGTCCGGAATTCACTTGGGAACGGGAAGACCAAATACGACTCAAGTATCCCCACTTATTCACCGATTCTGCCCCTAACGCGACTTCGACTTAAATTTCGGGACGAAATTCTTTTAACAGGGGGAGAATGTAACAACCGGCAAATTAGGCCTAGAATTAGTGCCTAATTCTTTGTTAATACATGTAATTAGTTCTGTGTTAGGCTAATTTATGTATCGAATTATATATATTGTTGAATATATACGAAAATGCGATTTGGTTAAATCGTACACAATTTAAATCGAATGTATTTCGATTCAGTTTAATACGGACGTTGGTGACCAATTTTATTAAATAACATTGTTATGTTAAAAATATTATTATGATAATATTTCATATTCATTCGTATTGTACAAACAAAACGTACACAAATTTAGATATTAAAACGCGCAAATTAAATAAACAAACTTACATTTTATAAATTCAATATATAAATGGATTAGTAAAATATTTAAATAAAATATCACGTAATAATTTGTATTTTAAAAACGCACTTTTAATATTTAAAATAGTTATTTAACGTCTAAACGACGGAGCAAACGAACACCACGCGGAACGCGGGGCGAGAAAGCTGAAAAGTGGGGATAAAACCCCCACCTCCCATTTTTCTTTCATTATTTCCTTTTCTCTCTCTCTCTCTTTCATTTTTCTCTCAACTTTTTATCACCACCACATCACAAAAATCGTCAAATACTACCACTAAACGACTTTGGATCTCATCATCACTTTGGAGAAAAACGTTCACCACTTTCCGATCTACAACGCTATCTTTTCGGATTTTTGATCCGACACTTTGTAAGTTTCCGACAAATCCCGACATCTCTCGTTTTTGATCATTTTTACTAGTTTATGGTTTCTATAGGCTTATTATGTTCATATAAGGGTTGGGTAAAAGAATCGGACCAAACGGAAACCCGAAAACATGTTTTTGGCTCAAAATCCGTCGATCAGACGTAAGTGACGCACTGATGAACCCAGATATGCGTCACTTCGTGTGACACTGACTAAGTGTCGCATAAGCCCTCTTTTCCCGTCACTACCTAAGTGACGCATTTTCAATATCCGTCACTACTAGCGTCACTTGCTTTAGTGACGCCTATGATCGAAACCTAATTTTTATACGACACTCTTGCCCGACACTACTCTAGTGACGCCTAGAACCTTAAACCGACACTTGTTACCGTCACTGCCTAAGTGTCGCCACCTTATGCGTCACTTACCTAAGTGACGCCCTAAACTCATATTTCGCAATTTTATGCGACACTTCCTAAGTGTCGCCTAAACCTTAAGTGTCGCTATAAGTGACGCTAAAAACAGAGAGTTTCAAACCATTTCTACTAAGTATCGAGACCAAAAATTTACCACTTGATTTCACCCAAATTCAAGTCCAGATGCGTTTTTCACTATAACAATGTTATAGAAATAAAAATTTTCCAAGCTGACCTGGCAGCTCGACCCCAGCCAGGGGCTCTGCCCCTTGGACCCCGCCAGGGGCTGCCGCCCCTTGGACCCCGCTACCAGGGGCGCTGCCCCCGGACCCCCGTCATTAAATGTTGTAAATACTTTTCACACTAAGTGTTGAACACTTACAAATAACGAAACCTGATTCAACGATACATATAATGATAACACTTTGAATCATTATTACAAACCGTCACCAACGGGCCATATTTGCTTTCAAACTACAAACGGATTACTAAACAAACACTTGGACATAACGAGTTATGTAGACAACTAGCCTAGATGGTCTTGCGAGACATCTACTTACTTAACTTTATATGTTTAGGCATTTGAAGGTTACGGGTTCGGAGAACCTACGGTTGATATTACTTACTCGTTTATTGATATAAACGTACTTGCAAAGACTCAGGTGAGTCTTACGGCCCCACTTTTACTGTTTTATCTTATTGGGGGAGATACATGCTACTTATTTTTCCTGAACACAAGTACTAAACTGATTTCTATACCAAACGGAATTGCATGAGTTAATTACTATTTACTGAAGTCTCTTCATCATATATCGTTAGTTATGGACTTAAGCGCGAACAGTAGTTAATGGATCCATTAGGGAAATGACCCTCCCTGCCCGGGGTAGTAGCGCTACCACGTACTGATTTACACGTATAAACGGGTGACTATTAATTCGTTTACTTATGCTTGCTCAATTACGAGCATGTCACGGGAGCAACTGATTATTTACGGGTTAAGCTTCGATTATGAGCCTCATGGCAACGGTATAACTTGATTTCTTTACTTTTGCGAGATTTGCAAATACTTGATATACGCCTACGGGCATTACTGATGAAATCTTGTGTTCAAACTGAATTATTTACTGATAAAACCTGTGAGATTCACCAACCTTTTGGTTGACCCTTTTTAGCATGTATTCTCAGGTACACTTACGGAGTAGGATCACTCCAGGATTACTAGCTAGAGTCGCATGATTTCCAAACTGCATATAACGGAGATTCTTTGGCATTATCTTTTGTAGTTATGGTTATGTAATAGAATCTCCCGCCACATACGCGGACTCTAGGCTTATATATTTTGTAAAGAAAACTATATGTTTTCAAACAATTTAATTATGAAATGTAATTATTTTACAAAACGTCTCATTTAGAGGTCGTTTGCTGTATATCTTGTGCTTTGTATATTGATTAGTAACACCCAAAGTATGCTTCCGCAATTCATTAAATTTGGGGGTGTTACATCCAGGATGAATCGAATATCGAGACTTATGAGATTCGTCAAGCAATATCTTCTTTAACTCGAGTGAGTTAGGAATCCAGATTCTACCATATCGTGTCTTTAACCCGCGAGAATCATCAACGAAGTTTTGAACTTGACCTTTAATACACTCAAAATTGAAATCACCTTTTTGCCAAGCTTCCATTTGTGCACTTTTTATTTGATCAAGTAAATCTGGAACAACGGTGATTCTGAAAGATTTAACCACCAAAGGTGGCTGAACAGCTTTCCGGCTAAGTGCATCAGCAACAACATTAGCTTTTCCAGGATGATAAAGAATTTCACAGTCATAATCTTTTACCAAATCAAGCCAACGCCGTTGCCTCATATTTAAATCCCGCTGATCGAAAAAGTATTTGAGACTTTTATGATCAGTGTAAATGGTACACTTTACGCCATAAAGATAATGTCTCCAAAGCTTTAAAGCAAGGACAACTGCCGCCAACTCAAGATCATGAGTTGGATAATTCTTTTCATGATCCTTAAGCTGTCTAGATGCATAGGCAATTACTTTACCACGTTGCATCAAAACACAGCCTAAGCCAGTATAAGAAGCATCACAGAATATAACCATATCTTCAGTACCATCAGGGAGTACTAAGATAGGCGCTTGACTAAGCTGTCATTTAAGAATATGAAACGCTTGATCAGCTTGTTCATTCCACTCAAACTTAATATTCTTTCTGGTGAGTTTAGTGAGAGGAGTAGCAATCTTTGAAAAATCCTGGATAAAACGTCTGTAATACCCAGCTAATCCCAAGAAACTTCTAACTTCAGTAGGAGTAGTTGGAGGTTCCCATTTCATAACTACTTCAATCTTAGCAGGATCAACTTTAATTCCTTGATCATTAATCACGTGACCCAGAAATTGAACCTCTCGCAACCAGAATTCACACTTTGAGAATGTAGCATAAAGCCTTTCAGTTCTCAAAATTTGCAACATTTGCCTTAGATGAATTTCATGCTCACCAGCTGACTTAGAATAGATAAGAATATCGTCAATAAATACAATTACAGATTTATCGAGTAAAGGTCGACATACCCGATTCATAAGGTCCATAAAAGCGGCTGGAGCATTAGTCAGACCAAAAGGCATCACCAAGAATTCATAGTGCCCATATCGAGTTCTGAAAGCAGTTTTAGGCACATCATCATCACGAACTTTCAATTGGTGATAGCCTGAACGTAAGTCAATTTTGGAAAAATAACTGGCATCCTGCAACTGGTCGAACAAGTCATCAATCCTAGGTAAAGGATACCTATTCTTGATGGTTACCTTGTTCAATTCTCTGTAATCGATACACATTCTCATGGTGCCGTCTTTCTTTTTAACAAATAGTACCGGAGCTCCCCATGGTGAACTACTAGGACGAATGAAACCTTTGTCTAGTAATTCTTGCAATTGTTTCATTAACTCTTGCATTTTCGATGGGGCAAGTCTGTAAGGAGTTTTAGCGATAGGAGTGGCTCCAGGTACCAAATCAATACGGAACTCGACTTGCCTATCGGGTGGAATACCCGGTAGCTCGTCGGGAAATACATCAGGAAATTCATTTACTACAGGAATATCTTCCAGTTTATGAACAACTTTCTGAATGTCTACCACGTGTGCCAAGAAGGCGTGGCAACCATGTAGCAGATGGCGTTTAGCACGAGCATAAGTACAAATGGATAAGGAAGACTTCCGTTTTTCACCATATATATCAACTGTTTTACCACTAGGTGAGCTGACTCGAATTATCTTTTTCTCACACTGAATAATAGCATTATGCTGTCCTAACCAATCCATACCTATCACAACGTCAAACTCACCCATTTTCATAGGAATTAGATTTATCACAAACATTTCATTATCGATTTTAAGTTGACACCCTCGGCAAACATTTACCACATATATATCTATTATCCGCTACTTCAACATCTAAAGGAGTATCTAACTTTGTAAGGGGAATCGATAAGTTTTGACTGAATCGTTCAGATATAAATGATCTTGAAGCACCAGAATCGAATAATATATAAGCCGGTTTCCAATTCACAAGAAAAGTACCTGTCAATACATCTGAAGCTTTTTGAGCTTCATCAGCAGTGATCTGAAAAGAACGAGGTCTGGATCTTTGAGGTTCATTTGATTTTCTTTCCACATTAGGCCGAAGAACAACAGGAGCAGACTGAGTCCTTAAGTCAGGACACTCAGCTTTAATATGACCCGGCTTATAACAGTTATAACAAACACGAAGTGGATTAGGGCAATTGGTACTCAGATGACCTTCCTGTTTACATTTATAACATGTAGGTGGTTTATAACGACAGATTCCAGAATGTCTTTTATGACAGATTTTACACTCAGGGGGTGGTGGTCCTCGTCTTTCATCAGATTTTGAACTATCACCGGTTCTCGGTTTCTTGGAAGGAGTAGAAGTGGTTTCAGCTTTTCTTTTGGAAACATCACGAAGTAATTCTAATTCATGAAATCTAGCCTCGTCAACTATTTCTTCAAAACTAGCACATCTTTTGGGAATGATAAATTGCCGAATTTCTTTCTTTAGAACGTTATGGAAATGACCCATAAGCATCCTCGGATTTGACATGTATTCAGGGCAGAAACGAGCTCGATCAAGAAAAACACCAACCAATTCATTCACAGACTCAGTAGTTTGTTCCATAGAAAGGAACTCCCTACGAATCCGGTTCAGCTCAGACTCTTGAGAATAAGCAGTTTGAAACATATGTCTAAAATCATTCCAAGATAATTGTTTAATAGCATCGTCGCCCAAAGTACTACACTGTACCTCCCACCAGCCTTTAGCACCAGATCGTAAAAGATTAGCAGCAAAACGAACCTTTAATCTTTCAGGACATTCAGTGGTAGCGAACGCCCCTTCCACCTCAGAAAGCCAACGATAACACCTTATTGGATCCATTTCACCATGGTACTCAGGAGGATTACAAACAGAGAAATCTTTATAGCTGAATCTGCGGTTCTCATCGAGAGGAATAACAGGTGGTATAACAGGAGGAGGTTCTTCCTCTCTAGCTAGATCTCTCTTTTGGAATTCAGACATAACAACTTCTTGGACAGTTTCAGAAATTTGGTTTAACATAGAAGAAAGATTCGCTTCTTGAACACGTCCCACTTCTTCAGAAACAATAGCTCTTAGATCAGATAGTGATATTTTAGCTTCCCGTGCAGGAGAATCAACTCTTTCGTGTCGTTCTCCCATTTGGTCAGTTTCACGTTCCTTAGTCATTATTATACTGAAATAGATATCAATATTTAATATAACAGTTTATATGTTTACCAATCTACTTTAATTATAATATACACAATTAACAGTTAACAATCACTATAACTTCCTTATCATAACATCTCGTGGTCTCAAAGATTCCATACAATGTCAGATGATAATTACTGCGTTGGCCAGGTGCATTAATTACCATATCACATTCATATGTATACTAAGTCCCCACGCGACATCCTGATTTCAGAAATCTAAGCAATATGTTAACCGGATCACATATCAAATAATAATAAACACTTATCATGCTTAATTGCAACTAAAGTGGTCTAAGTTCAAGTACCCTCCTAATGGTGGATACTCGAATCCCTTAAACCGATGCTCTGATACCAACTTGAAACACCCCGACACTTTTCGTATATTAAATTTAAGTTTTAAAGAAATTTTAGTGTTCTGTGAAAAAATCGCGTCGCTATAGCAAACAATTGCGTCGCAATTCACTTATCAATCGCGCCGCAACTTCCAACAATCGCGTCGCAATTAAGGTTCATAATCGCGTCGCAACCATTTGAAGTCGCGTCGCAATTTTACAAGGATCGCGTCGCAATCTGAGAAGATCGCGCCGCGACTAGTGTCAAAACAGACCCTGTGCAGACAGATTTACACAATCTGTCCAAAACCATACCATTTCAATTTCTGCAACTATTCCATACTATAACCAGTATTCAACATAATTTCCGCAACACAATTTTATTGTTTTACAACCAATTGTACTTTGTATCCACATATCAAAACATTTGACCCGTTTATTACTTTGGATCAAAACAACCTAATCATTACTACCATATCAATATTGGAACCAAAACTTTGATATGGTATCAACATTTACATACCATTTACAACTTTAATCAACAAACCTTAAGTACCAAAAACGACTATTAACATTAATTTTACAAAAGATGGGGTAATAAGCATCAAGAGCATGATTTAACGAATACGAGCAAATTACCCAACGCAAGTACTCCACCTCTAACTTCCAACCGGTTTCTTGCCCAAATCACCTCTTGAACCACTAGTGTCACCTAAAACATTTGAATTATTCAACCGTAAGCAAAACGCTTAGTAAGTAATGAAATACAATCACATGTAATAATGATAATTTAGCTAAGGATCCTTAACCGCCCATGCTAGTTGTATACTACTAGCAATCACACAAGCCTATGGCCGCAACCATTACTCGCACAAAACCGTTAGCAAATGACCGAAGTCATTCCTAACCCATGTTCATGTAATTCAAAACTTACCTTGCGATTGCACAATTAATTCACTAGCAACACTTCCAACTTCTTTAACACCTAATCACATAATCAAATAACACATAATTACACTTTGCACATATACTAGTACACTTTATAAATCTTTAACCAATTTCTTATCTTTGAACATTAATCACACTTGGACATTTTATCCAACTCAAATTCTATATACACTTGAATAATGGTTCTTTCCAACAATTTATAACAATCTTGCTCAACAACACTTATATCATTCTTTTGGAACCATTTTCACAAGTGTATATATATATATATATATATATATATATATATATATATATATATATTTTACATCATTCTCACTTTATTTATTTCATAACAATTTCATAATCATAATCTGATTATTAACATGTTTATACTATCAATTTAACATTAACTCAATCATATATCAATTTATATAACTTAGGGTTTACAATTTTCTAAACCCTAACTCAAATTCTATATACAAACCTTATAACATGATTCACTAGCATATATATATATATCATCTATATACTAATAATCTAATCATATAGCAATTATAAATACTTAGGGTTTCACTATCAATCAAACCCTAATCTGATTTTGTAAGAATTTAGCAAACCATACCTTAATATGTGATTAGGGAAGTACTTATGCTTTCAATACGAAACTAACAAGCTCAAACTTGATGGAATTCACCATCTAATACTAGAAATCGCCATTTTTCGTCATGAATACTTAGGGTTTTGATTTGGGAATATTTTTGGGTGTTAAATCGGATATGGAAGCTGCTGGGGTTAAAAACCCGTTTCTGGAAGAAAAAAAATACGATATACAAGAAATACATCATATCATATCAAAATACGAACTAGTGTATTTAATTTAAACAATTGGAAAAACAAAAAAAAAAAAAACAAACAGAATTGCCTTTGTTGCTTGCTTATTCATTTTGATCGTCAAACCAACATCATAAAACATGAAAACGATCCTTTGGTTAAGGTTTCTTTTAATTCAATAAAACCACTTGAAATACTCGTCAATATGAAGAAGAGATCGCGAGAAAAGGAAATGGTTAGCTGTGAAAGCTTCATCCAAAGAATGAAACTAGTTGACAAGACTCCTGCATATGGTGATTTTTGAGGATTTGAAAAACACCCAAGGCTTAGGTGCGAAGAAGTAAGAATGGGAAGGAGTCGTCGTGTTGTTTTTATGGAATGTACATGTAGTTTGCGTGTTGTTTTTTAAACCATTTAAAGTTGTCATATCGTCAAAAACATTGAGCCATTGATATCGATTAAGGAAAATAAAGTGCTTAACACCGTTTTCGGTTTCCCCATATAGTTGAATCGTTGTCATTGATTTTGGGATGTTCAAGTATAATCATATGAATGGTATTTCGGACCACTGACCTACGAGTGTTCGTACTCTTCGATACAAATTCTATTAAATGGAAACATCATCCGTGCTTTGACGAACAAGAATGGCGGTCAGATTTCACTTTCATAACATTCTGCTCTTAAGAAATATATATGCTATAATTTTTCTTATGTTCATTGTTTATATTAATATTAAACATTTATTACTTATGACAATTATATAAATTTGTTCACTACAAAACCCGATATGTAAGAGGATACTTATTTGATTTACAACAGAAATAGAAATCTTCTTCACGACATATATGCATATATAACTTATGTGCAACAAAGGTAAAAATTAATTTTTTAGTCCTTTGACTATGTGAAATAGGAGTATATGTTTAGTGTCTCAAAAATTAAAATACAATAGGCACATGATTTCAGGTGTAGCTTGCTCCACATAATATTTTTGGGGATATCATTTGTTTGTAATGTTAAGTAATTACGAAACAAATATTTTATATTTTTGATCATTCAACTTTTTTATATTTATATGAATACCTCTCAAATCGTAAGGTTTAATATTACGGATTATTTTCCTAATATTTTTCGTATAATGTTTAACGAGAAAGTTAAATATGTTTACAACTTTACATTTGCACTAAGTTAATTAAATTAGTCTTAGTTAACAAAACTTTTTAGTATGTGTAAAAGTTAAATTTTTTTAAAAGTAGCAGTGTAGGTTTTATAAATATTAAAAACTAGGGCTATATAACTTGAGAACATTTCGTATTTCCAGAAAAGCAGAAACCTCGCATATCCGATCGACGTATAGACCTCCGGTTGCTCCTCCGTCCCCGGTCAACGTTTTCTCATTGCGTAAGGTCTAATTACTTATCTAGTTTCTATCTACTTCAATTTTTTTTTGGTTTGAAAGAGTAACTTTAACTTTGCTATATTTCTAGTATAGCTTTAAAGTTTTAATTTTGAATCTGTGGATGTTTGTTACTTTATAATTTCAAGGTTAATGTTATGATGCTTGTTAGTTGTGATGGTTTTTTTGATAGCTGAATGTAAAAGTTTGAAATCATTGCCCTAAGTTTTGTAAAATTTAAACCCTAATATAGAAAATGTATTGAGATTTCAGAATGTGAAATGTTGACATGAAATTAGGGTTTAGCGATGTTGTTGTATAGATTTTATGGAAGGGAATTGATATTGTGGAACACTGTTAGTTGTATACAGTGATACTCATTTATTCATAGTTCTTGTAATACATGACAAATCGTTGTCACATTCGCTTATGAATTATGATATCAAATTTATTTGTGTTAGTTTCTTTGTACACCTTATAATGTTCACCCATTCGTGTTCTTGACACGGTATTATATATTGTCTAGAGTTGATATCACTCCAAAAATCTCTTGTATCTGATCATCATATACTTTATGCGGTGTGTGATAAATGCTGAACATGTCTCCTGTGTAATAATTTGTAGTGTTATATGTTTAGGTTCTTGTACCAATTATTTATTTTAAATATTATTTTTTCTAGCGTATTCACTTGAAATATCCTGAAGAGTATACCGAGGAAATGGATGGGAACCTGAGTATATCTCTTGACAAACTACCAGTTAAACGTTTGGAAGTCATCGAAGAAAATGGAGCTGAAAGATTCCCTCCGTATGAACAACACCACCTTCAGTTTTTCCTAACCTGACTATTGACAGCTCTCCAACTGATTGGATTTCTGATTTTTTTTTTTTCCCGTGTGATGTTTGCAGTGATTTGAGCTATGACGATAACAGAGTGAACCTAATTCGGCGAATAGACTTTGCTTGGGCGGTGGAGAGAGAAGATCCAAACAAGAAGCAGAAGAAAGATGATACGTCTGCTACCGCTTCTAAAGATGCATCTTCACCACCATGGCCATGGCAGAACATGGTTGAGAATCTACAGTTGGCTCACCAGGAGCTTTCTGTTATCATCGATCTTATTAACACCGTAGGTCACATAGTTATCTTAACTTACAATTACCTTAATTTAAACCCTAATTAAATGTTTTTTTATCCCTTAATGATCTCAAGTTAGAGTTTCAGGCAATCTAGTAATGATGGTGGAGTTTAAGTATATTAATGTTGTGTGTAGGTCGAAGCTAATGATGCTGTGACAGTGGCTGGCATGACCAGACCAAAGCTGTTACCTAATGAACTTCTGTCTGACCTTGCAGTATCTACAGCAACAAAACTCCAATGTTTCCGGGTATTTAGTCTATATAAATTACCCTCTCACTACATCATTGGATTTTTTGGATGTCAGTTTATAGTTAAAGTAGACTAAATTACCCTCACAGACTTTAATTTTCTAATTACCCATAACTTTAGCTTTGACAATCGGATTCTTAATCAATTGAATACAGCATTTTATCCTGTAGGGAAACCAACTCTTGGTAACTTGTTAAGGTTAATTATCATTTTCAGTAAAAAATGAGCTGAGAATTAACAGGGATTCTCCATTTCAGCACCTTGGGAAATATTTTAAGCAATCTGCCAAAGCATTGGAGAAGCAAGTAGCTAGAGAAGCAAGATTCTATGGAGCTCTTATAAGGTCAGCTGTCTTTGCCTTACATGTCTGTGTTCAGCCTTGAATGGCAATCTTTAGAAGTTCAAATGAGCGTACATATGGCCAAATTTAAAATGCTTTGGGGGCATTTTGAGTACTTCCTCGGAAGTTATATAATTTATTTTGCGTTAAAGATAACATTTCTAAGTATTTGACGGTCATGTTCAGTTCCAAAACGTTAATAAATTTTAATTGACCAGAACTATAATTCCAAATACTTTAGGAGCTTGAATGAAAATTTGTTAGCTGATATCCTGACCAGCTAATAGACTGCAGCAGAACTGGAAAGTTAAGAGGCACCGCATGGTGGCTTCTGCTGCTGGCAATGAAGGTTTCTACATTGATCTGTTTGACAATACATTATATGATCCAACATCTGTATTTCGTCCATCTTCGACGTCTACGGTTCGTGTAGAGCATGACAGTGCTGGAATGCTTGCGTTGAATTTTTCTTCAAAAGCATGCCATACTCTTCAGTTTGGGTTTGTTAATGGAAATTCTGATAATATCTCAAAAGGATCACGCGAATCCAATATAGAATTGTCTGGAGAAACCAAGAAAGAAGATGAAAGTGATGATGGCAGTGTAAAGAGAAGGCATTCTGATCTTCGTGAAGTTCATAGAGCCGTTTTTGATGAGCAGGTAGCTCTCTTTGTTACTGTACATATATGTGGCATAACAGGTGGGTCAGGGGGCTTAAGTAACATGTCAAAAGTTGTAGTTGTATGTGCATGTTAAATTTGAATAATTACTAGTTTCTTTCAAAAACTGATTTAGGATAATGTAAGCATTCGAATAGACATTAGGCAACTTTTGGCCTGTTTGACCTGTTTCATCTTAGCTAAATTTGTACACGTGATCTGTTTTTATTATAAACGTGTTGCAATTGCCATCTTCACTGTGCCTCTTATGGTTTACAAATGTTTTCTCTGTTCAATAAAAATTGCAACAATTGAACCTGCATATTGAATTAAGCATTGTTACCAAAATGAATCATCTATTCTCATTCTAATCTTACAACTTCTATTCTGATATGTTACAGTTCCTCTTGGGATGAGGGAAGTAATTTCTTTTACTTATTTGTTTATACATTTTTCTGGTTAATCCCTAGGTTTTTAATTTGATAAATCAAGAAGCATTTGTCCCATCTCTGGGCGTCAATGTCACTGGTATTCGAGATAACCATTTGCAGTTAAACATAGATCAAGAAGCCTCTGTCTTCATTTCACTTGTGTCATCATCATCCACTCAAGATGATGGTGAAGAATGTGAAGACGGAACTGCAGTCATACCAATGATTGATGGTGAAGAAAATCAGAAGCGATCATTTCTTCCTAATAGAGTCAGTTCCGAAATTCTTCTGAAACAGCTTTTTCATGAACATGTATTTGTAAGAGCAAAGAATAGGTCAGCTTCTTCTAACAGAAGCCAACTGTTTCGTCAACCCCCAAAAGACGTATCAAACCTTCTGGGTCATTTTTGCATGTCTCTCGCTCACCAAATGTTCTCCTATAAAGTTCTAATGGAACTAGAAGAGCTGGTAATAGCTTTATTTTTTTATTTTTATTTTTTTTCCTTTTCGGGGTTATTACATATAAAGATAACCAACTTTAGTTTGATGTCTGATTTGGGGCATTGATTGAAGTTGCTTATCTTGTTATGGGCCAACCCTTTATTTTTTCTTCTTTCGACTGCCAAATTGAATTTAGTTCTATTATTGTTTTATGATGAATTTAGGCTAGCAATGTATCATATGTTCGTTTGATGTCTCATCCCACGTGGCATTCTCGTACATCTTCATGGACACTGGTGGTAGATGTTCCTCAGTCCATTCTTCATACTGGGGCAATAGAGAAGAGTGTGAGGTCACAGTTCCGAACTAAAGTGGTGGTAAATGATGATTGCATCAACGTAGAAGGCGAAGGTGCTCCAAATGTAGTTGGCCTCTTTAAGGGGAAGTCTGAAAACAGCTCATCTATGAACAGATATGAATGCAATTTGGCAGATCTGCATGTCATACTTCTACAGCAGGTATGCCTTTAAATGACCCATCTTTTAGTAACATTGTTCATGTTTTTTAAATATAAAAATTGTGTATATAGGTAACAAACTTTGGCATGATTGCTGTTTTGCATAGCAGTCCTTGTTTTCACTCATAAAAAGGGAACCAACTTTGAAATTCTTTTACGTAACATAATATGATTCTGACTCAGTTGCGCGGTCGAATTGATGATGTTGCTACTATTGTGTTGGTAACTTGGACCATGTTGACTTTTTCCTTACGTGGCACCTGAAAACCAGTCTCCCTGAATAACAGCTTACAATTTTAGCCTTTTAGAGACTGCAATTCTGTACTATCTTAAATACGCTATTTTTACTACTTTCATATGGCGTTTATTTTCATGCTATGCTTTACAACAGGTTGCAAGTCAGATTATTCGTTGGCTGCATGAAGAAGCCCTAACTGTGGGAATGAAAGCAAGCCGGGACTTCTTAAGTTTGTCATTTGAGTTGGAGCAGGGTGAAGCGGTAGGTCTGGTGGCACATGTTGATCCAGAAGACAGTGAAGGTGGCATATCGTGGTGGTTGGTGGTGGGCAACGGAATAACAGAGGAATACAGGCTTCAAAAAGAGGATTCGGACGGTGAAACAAAGAGATTTTTAGGTCATTTATCTCTAGATGTGTTGTATGCAACATTGTTGGATCTAGTTACAGTGTGCAACAATGGTGGAAGCCTTTGACAGTTTTTTTATAGAACTTAATTTGAACTTTGTCGGTCTCAAAAATCCTATAAAAAGTATATCATTCCAAGTTGTTTATGGGTGTAGGCTTTGCTTGTTTTAGGCATCTTATCTTCCACTATTATTTGGGTGGTGGGTTTGGATGGAAGATAAGAGTGGGGAGCAAGCATGCTATTTTGCTTCATCTTTATGTGTAGGCAAAAGTTGTCTCATTATTTATTCCCAATTCACTTTACCTTGAAAAACCATTAGTTTTTAGAACAAAAGTTGCTTGCCTTCCAAACATTCTTGTTTACCTTATCTAGAAAACGGATTCTAGAGAATGAGTGGGACTGCCACTATTCTGAACTTGGAGAAATTCGAGGATCGGAGAGGTGCAGATCAAATTTGCTGCATTTTATGACAAATTCACGATTAGATTCACTGCATTTTATAAACGATTGTATTTTAACAACACAACACTACAGATTATACGTATAAAAATTTGATTGTATTTTAACAATAATGCTATTAATCCCTACAAATTTGTTCGAAATTGCAGCAAATTCGACATGTCACTCCTTCCCTCTTAAACTTATCTAAATAAATATAAACAAACATAAAAACTATCATTGTTTCTTTTCTTTTTTATTTTTATCAGATCATAGTTTCTTTACTGAAACTTTTATTGTTCTAAGAGTAAATTTCATAAATGGTCTCTGTGGTTTACATTGATTTACAAAAACAATCCCTGTATTATTTTTTCAACGTTTTCGGTCCAATAACTTTGGTTTTGCTCACAAATGGTCCCTTAAGACCATTTGCGAGCAAATCCAAAGTTAGACGGAGGGACCATTTGCGAGCAAAAATTCAAAGTTAAGGGACCATTTGCGAGAAAATCCAAAGTTATTGGACTGAAAACGTTGAAAAAAGAGTACATGGATTGTTTTCGTAAATCAATGTAAACCACAAGCACCATTTATGAAATTTACTCTTGTTCTAATAAATAAAAACAAAAAGAAAAAAGAAGAAATATTATTGCCAACAGATACAAGTAACGAATCTGGCATTTCTCAACTATAAAAACCTACTTATTTCATCATCACTTGGTCACACACACTATTCACAAATCCCTCAGCAGTTTACCAACCCAAAACACATGTATCCAGTCACCTGTTTCATTCAATGTCTTCTACTGTCAATAAGTAAAAGTTCATAAAAATGTCTGGTGAAACACCAACGTCTGGTGGGTATATGAGACAGAGAGACAGCTATGACTATGCCTCGAGTGGAGATGATCTTGAAGACGATGCTTGCTCGATACCACAGTCTCAATCCCCTATGTTTCCGACAACCAAAACACGGATGGAGGTTATAGAGAATATTCTTTGGATTGTTTCTGCAGTTTTTATAGTATACTTTGGAGATTCCCACTCAAATTTGATTTACCTCTTGTTTCATGATAATAGAATAAGAAGGTATAAATAGTTATCATATGGTTACTACTTGCTATTATGATTTTTTTCCTTAATTTATGTTAATATCATTTAAAATAACCAACCAACTTTCATCAATCCTATCGATTACGTCCATTTTAGTGTATTTGTCTTACTTAATAGCCATTCATTATATACAGGTTTGAGTGAACAGTTTATGGATTAAACTTTTAAAACTACACAAGCAATACAAAAGAAAGAAAAGATTAAGGGACTTAATCGATAAACTGGAGAAAGTTGACAGTTTTAATTTAACACTAATCTTTCTTCATTCTGACTGTTCAAATTTTACGCAGAGTTCAGATGTATCTTGGGCTTTTTGGTGTTAGTTTGAATATTATTTATTTCTTGTATACGAGTATGTTAGCATTGGGTAGTGGGAAATCAAGTGAGAAAGGGAAGCTATCAACTGCATACGCCTTGCCTCTCGTCACGATTCTTGGGCTGGTTACTTTTTGTTTGTATGATTTAACTTTCATTTCCCTTTTTCCTGTTTCAAAATTTCGTATATAAGTTGTACGATTTCTTTGCAGATTCTGTTTTGCTTTGTGGCCAATTTGGAGTTTCTTGACTCTTCCTCTTGTGGTATGTGAACATTGAACATGATCATTTTGTTTCAACCTATCAACACTGTTTTTTACGCTTTCCTTTGTGCTAGGAGTCGTAATTGGGCGGTGCAGGTTGACCTGCAAACACCTTTTTGTCCCATTTTCTTAATAACTAACTCCTATATTAATCGTCAGTCGTATATAGTTGCAAAAATATTCACCTTTTTCTATTTTTCTTTCCTTTTTTTTTCTTTTAAATTAAATAAAGCAATTCAAGAGGTCGTATGGTTAAAAATATTATACATTTTGGGCAGCTTTCAACTTTTTGAGTTTATTCCATTTAGCTGGTTATACATTAAACAACATAATTCGACCCATTCATAAGTAAATGGGACGAAAGTGTCACTTATTTTAACCTATTTCTGTTTGTTACAGTTCACATTGTTCATGGCTACAATGGTCGTACTGCTTTATGTGGTACCTGAGACATATATGCAGCAACCATTAGATACTTTCCGTATAGACTGAAATCCTTTGTTCATGTCACATATTGTGAGGCTCAGTTGCACCAAATTTTAAGGTTTGTTCTCTGCTACTTGTGGTCTGTAAGATACTAACAACGGAACATCTCAGGAATTCTTGAATCAGTTGGTTCTTGGTGATTCATACTTTCTTAGTCCAAAAGATAAAGTGAATTTGCGAAAAGCAAAGGAAGGCAATATCATATTGCATGAGAAGAGATACAAATGGAACGAATATTATAGGGAATTTATGATACTTTTTGGTTGATTAAGTCATTTAACATTATTGACTTTTTCGTAAATGATAATAATGTATGTTAGGAGTACACATTGATTTCACTTATGCATATAATCGCTCGATTCATAGCTAGAACAGATAATGTTCATTGTTGTGTGTATGAGCTAAAACTTGGGGACAAAAATTGGAACTAAGTAATGAGTTTTCGACATGTTTGATAACCAGTTTTGATCTTGCATAGTCGATCCAATCATTATCGTTACTCGAATTTGACTCAAAAGAAGCAAAAATATTAAAGGAAAATAAGAGTCATACTATAACAAGACAAACCATTTGTCATTTCTTATCCTCATCAACCACTTCATTAAGGTGTTACAAAAGTAAAAACTTAAATTTACAAAAGGATTTATCGGTGACGAGCACAAAGCAAAGATGCAGTTCATAAGGATATTACATATTATACATTTTTTATCCTTCAATTTTATAAAATATACGCAAGTAGTCCTTCCACCAAACCTTGCAGCACCATTCATGAATAATTTTATATAAATGAACTTGAAAGTCACTAATAAGTCGGAATCTTAAATAAAAGAAACTACAACAAATATAAAACTTCATACAAACAAGCAATCCACACGTCATTAGTTATCATCATCAACCACTTCTGTACGGCTAATAACACTTTTTACTAATGTTAAATATTGTAAGAAGATATTATTTTAAAGTGGTTAGTGTCTGGAAATGTACTAAACTTGTGCCCGATATCAATTGTGTGTATCATACTTACATTCGTCATTTTTAATGCATACAACTTTCAAAAATGGTGTTTTAGTGTATTTTTGTGATGTTTTGATGATGTATTGATGCTCATGATGCCACGTGGCACCTTAAATGAGCGACACGTCACCAAAATACAATAAAACACCATTTTTGAAAGTTGGATGCATTAAAAATGTCAAGTGTAAGTATGATACACACAATTGATATCGGGTACAAATTTGGTGCATTTCCAGACACTAACTCCTATTTAAGAGGAGTTAGTGTAACACCCCCAAATTTACTATTGCGCGGAAGCAAGCTTTGAGTGTTACTAATCAATAATCAAGCACCAAAGTAAAGCAAATGACATCTATATGTAACGTCGTACAATAGTACAAAAGTATTACATTGTTGAATCATAATAACAAGCTTCGAGTTTGAAAATGGTTTCCTAGAGATTCTAATACATAACTGATATACAAAAAGTAATGCAAAAGAATCTCCACAAGTTTGTATGCATGCGACTCGAGCTATCAGTCCTAAGGGTGTGCAGTCCTACTGCTGTAATGTACCTGAGATAAATGCTAAAAAGTGTCAACCAAAAGGTTGGTGAATCTTACAGGTTTAGTATAGTAAATCAATTATGAACCACAAGTAAGTACCAGTAATGCCCTCGAGCATAGTAAGTAAATCAGTAGGTCAACACAATTACCATGAGCTCACAAGTTGAAGCTTAACAGTGTAGTGTGAATGGTACAATCAAGTACAGTATCACGTACCACCGTGAGTGCTATCCGGACACTCATATGTAACAAATACTAATATGCCTGTTTCTACGGTGTAATCCGTGGTAGCGCTACTACCCCAGGCAAGGATTGTCAGTCCCAAATGGATCCATCGACTATAATCGCGCTTAAGTCCATAACTAACAACTTATGATAGGAGGATTTCAGTGGATAAAAAGTAACTCACGTAATGTATGTAAAAGTAGTGTATAGCAGTTCAGTACTTGTGTTCATACGTAAAACAGTAGCAAATATCTCACCCCGAAGTAGAAAAACAGTATATGTGGGGCTGTAAGACTCACCTGAGTCTAGCAAGTATGTCTGAGGAATCAAACAAGTAACGCGGATGTAAGTCCGTATGTGGTTCTCCGAACCCTGCAACCTTCTGGCGTCCAAAACGCACAAGGTTGTAAGTAAATGAGTAAGTAGGTTGGTGTCTTAAAAGATCACCCATGCTAGTTGTCCACTCAACTAGGAAATCTCCAAGTACATTTGGTTTGTTTGTTTGTTTGTATTTTAAAAATGTGTACGGCCCGTTGGTGACGGATTGTAATAATAATCTCAAACTATTATTATTATACTTGAATTGTCGTATACTTATAACAGCATGTGTGTTTCGTTATGTTGTATACTTATCATGTAATGGTGTTATCGTATAGGGTTCAGTTTTTGTAAGTATTCGACACTTAGTGAAAAGTATTTTAAAGTTTCTATTTTGGTGCGACAATATGCATCCGACAATAGCGAAGCGACAATAGGGTTTCGGATACTGTTCATACGACAATGATGAAAACAATTATTCGATAATCGACTCCGACAATAGGGTATGCGACAATGGTATTGTCGCAGACAGAAAAGGCTTGTGCGACAATTGGTATTATCGCAGGTGATTTCCGTTTTTGTTTAAGTATTCGTTTTCGTTTACTAGGTCAAACGGGTTTGGTTTTATTCGAGTGTTATCAAGTCCGAAACTATGCATCCGAGTCTCACCCTAAAGTCCGAGAGTCAACCCTCAGTCCGATAGTCAATGAAAGTCAATTTTTACTGTTCATCCGACACTAGAATCACGGAGTTACTGTTCATCCGACACTAGAATCACGGAGTTAGTGTTCATCCGACTTTGGGAATTTTTTTGACTAAGTAAATGTTATCGAAATGTTCCGGAATTTTTACACAATGTTCCTCTATGTCTTGGATACTTTCAATATTTTTTTCATAAACTTTTGAGGTCGTTTGGTATTTTTTAAAAATCGAGAAGTGTGACTGTATAATGTTTATCCGAGTTTTAAACTATTTTCATGTTTCGGATTTTCTAGAAAAATACGTGTATTTTCAGTCTAAGCTAAAGAAGAACTTTTTAAAGTCAACAAAATTTGTGAGATTTTGGCACTGGTTTCATACGTTTTAGTGGCCTATAACTCGAGATATGGTCTCGAGAAGTAGGCTGTTTTTACAGCTCGTCGGGACAGAAAGCCTAAGTCGTCGGAGAAAAATGTTTTCGAGTAGTAAACGGAGTCGAAAAGTCACGAGACTAATTTTGTTAGAAATTTAACTTCTTGTACTACATTTTAGACTTAAGAAACGTCCATTTTGGTGTTGTAATGATTTTTATAAAATTCATGAGAGTGGGTACAAAATCTGGACAGGAAGGTTAACTTCTTGTTTTCGAGTTTTAATTTGTGTTTCGACTTATCTTTTGGACATTTTATGGTTGAGTGAGCACTAGAACATGATTATAAACTTAAAACAAGTATCTTAGAAGAGTAGAGAAGTTCTCACAAGGTATATGGAGAAACGGAGACGGCAAAGATGATGTTCACGCGTTTGTGATCGTTTTCGTGCCTTTAGCTTCGTTTTTCTTCAAACCTGATGTGGTGGCTGATGGTGGTTCATAGAGGGGACTGTGGTGGTGGCTGGAAAACGCAGGGGAGAGAGGGAGAGAGAATAGAGAGGGTGTAGAGAGATGGAGTGTGAGTGTGGAGGTGTAGAATGAGGTATGGGTGTGTGTGTAAGTAAATGGAGTGGGAATGGGTATGGGAACCCATACTCAAATCTGCAGATTTGAGTGGGTCCCACCCACATGAGGGTGTGAAATTTTAATTCCCCAATCTACGTATCGTGCGGTGTTCATTTACCCGATCGTTTAACGTTTTAATTAATCGTATAACATTTTATATATTACGTTTTGTTAACGATTTAAAAACCCAATATTTTTAGTAGAAGTATTTCACCAAAATGCTTAGTTATAAGTTGCAGTAAACATATCTCATGTTTATTTCGTTTTTGGGATGCGTTTCGTGTGTTTCCGTTGCGTACCAAGTATTTTAAGTTCTTTTTGTCACGCGCAATATATTCTCGTAATATATTTAGTTAAATAATGGTTGTTTGGATAAATCTACATTATTTTTAACTTCTTGTCACCAACGTCCATTTTAAACAGTGTTGGACCTCGTCCAGTACGTAGTGTACGATTTAAATAATCGTGCAAGTGTGTATGTGTAACACCCGCCAAATTAGGACTAGTACTTAGTGCCTAATCATATGTAAATACATGTAATTAGTTCTGTGTTAGGCTAATTAATGTATCGAATTATATATATTGTTGAATATATACGAAAATACGATTTGATTAAATCGTACGCAATTTAAATCGAATGTATTTCGGTTCCATAAATACGGACGTTGGTGACCAATTTTTATTAAGTAACACTGTTATGTTAAAAGTATTATTTTAATAATGCTCGAATTACAATTCGTATCGTACAAACAGAACTTGCACAAATTTAAAATATTTAACGCGCAAACTAACTTACATTTTATAACTCAAATATAAATTGATTAGTAAAATATTTAAACAAAATATCGCGTAATAAGTTTGTATTTTAAAACTTACCAATTAATATGTAAAATAATTATTTAACGTTTAAACGACGGAGAAAACGAACACCGCCCGGACCGCAATTGCGGAGACTGAAAGTTGGAGGTTAAACCCCCAACTCCCTCTTCTTTTTCTCATTCTTTCTTATTTCACTCTCTCTTTCTCTTTTCTCTCTAATCACCACCACCTCCACAATCCTCATTAAATCACCAAATACTACCATTAAACGCACGCGAAACATACTACTCCTTTGGAAAAGAACGACCACGGCATCCCGATCTATCATCCTATCTTTTCGGATTTTTGATCCGACACTTTGTAAGTTTCTGACAAATCCCGACACCTCTCGCTTTCTATTGTTTTCGACTTATAATTGTTTGTTTAAGCTTATAATGTCCATATTTGGGTTGGGTAAAAATATTGGACCGAACGGTGGCCGGGAAACTCGTTTTCGACACAAAATCCGGCTAACAGCCTGTAACGTCGCATCTGGCCTGGAGCCTTTGCGACGTCGCGTATAACGTCGCACATAACGTCGCATTGAATTGCGAAGTCGCACGTAGCAACGTCGCCTACTACGTCGCGTATAGCGACATCATCCTTAACGTCGCATTAAATTGCGAAACGTCGCCTTTAGCGACGTCATGCTCAAACGTCGCAATCCTTAACTGCGACGTCACACCTAACGTCGCACAAACCAGGACTTGAAAACTCAGATTTTTACTAAGTGTCGAGACCTAAAATTTTAACCCCTGATTTTACCCAAATTCGGATCCAGATGCATTTTTCGACCCCAGCCAGGGGCTCTGCCCCTTGGACCCCGCCAGGGGCCGCCGCCCCTTGGATCCCGCTACCAGGGGCGCTGCCCCCGGACCCCCGTACTTAGATTCCGTAAGTACATTTCTCATCAAGTGTCAAACTTGTATAACACTTTGAAACTAACAAAATAACATCAAGATCATTGTTACTAATAATCACCAACGGGCCGTACGCGTTTTCAAACACTTAAACTATCCACCGAATTGGGAACATTTGGACATTATAGTTGGACGAACAACTACAAGGTAGTCTTATCAGATACCTTCGCATATTATAACCATCGCGTGTCGTGGACACCCTCAGGTTACAAGTCTTTGGACTTCGATTCTCGGCTAATCATTCTCAGTTTATTTTCATAAACTCAACGACTCAGGTGAGTCTCATGGCCCCTCTTTTTACTATTTTACTCAGGGGTGTGATATATTGCTCATTTTAACATGTGAACGCAAGTACAAACATTTCATATACTACATGAGTTTTTCACAACTAATCATTTAAAGTCCTCCGTCAGCATAGTTGTTAATACGTTGTAGCGTGAATATTAGTATATGGTACCATATAGGATTGACCCTCCTCGTTCGGGTTAGCAAGCACTAACCGGGTAAACGGACGTACTAATATTTGGGAAGACGAATGTGGATTAGGCATTCGTGGAGGCACCTCGCCCGGAATTCTCTATAGGGGACCCGACCCTCGAGTTAAGCTCAACTATGTGCTCATGGCTGTATACATATACATTATCAATTGCTGGATGCGATTCAATTATTTAAATCTTGCGGTTCATACTATATTACTTGATTTCAAACCTGTGAGCTCACCAGCTTTAGCTGACCCATTTAGCATGTATCGCAGGTACCAAGCAGTAGGATGTTTCTGCTTCAGGACTTTTAGCTCGAGTCAGCATACAGACGTTTGAGATTTTCTTGCATTAGTATATTTTGTACAAGTACTTATGTACTGAAATCTCATTTTATTTAACTCGAGCTATGTAAAGCTTTAAATGTTGTAAACATTTCAATTATCAATATATTTTGTTAAAACGACGCATATAGAGTCGTTTACTATATATCTTTGTGCTTTGTTATTGATTAGTAACACCCAAATCGTGCTTCCGCAAATCAATCAAATTTGGGGGTGTTACAGTATGTAATTACACAAAAAGGGTGTGTATATTTAGATTAAAATAATACTAAGTACACATATTTTACAAGTAATTAGGCACTAATCATAGTCCTAAAAGTGCGGGTGTCACATTCTCCCCTTGTTAGGAGAATTTCGTCCCGAAATTAGCTCGAAGTCGCGATGTGAGTAGAGTCTGTGAACAAGTGTGGATATTTCAGTCGCATTTGGTCTTCCCGTTCCCAAGTGAATTCAGGACCACGCCTCGAATTCCACATGACCTTGACTATGGGAATACGACTCTGTTTTAAGCGTTTGACCTCACGGTCCATAATTTCCACGGGTTCTTCGACAAAGTGCAGTCTGTCATCAATGTGTAACTCATCGAGAGGTAAAATCAGTGTCTCATTAGACAGACATTTCTTTAAGTTAGAAATGTGGAAGATAGGGTGCACGCTACTAAGTTCGGAAGGTAGCTGCAGTCTGTACGCCACTAGACCAATCCTTTCCAGGATTTCGAACGGTCCAACACTAGGATTCAGCTTCCCACGTTTACCAAAACGGATAACGCCTTTCCAAGGCGAGACTTTCAGGAGTACTCGATCCCCAACCTGGAATTCGAGGTGTTTGCGTCTCACGTCAGCATAGCTTTTCTGACGATCACGCGCAGCTTTCAGTCGGTTTTGTATGCCGACGATCTTCTCAGTTGTTTCATGTATGATTTCTGGACCGGTGAGTTGTGTATCCCCCACCTCAGTCCAACAGATAGGTGATCGGCACTTTCGACCGTAAAGTGCCTCAAAGGGTGCGGCCTTAATGCTGGTGTGGTAACTGTTGTTGTACGAGAACTCGCACAACGGTAAGTGGTTCTCCCAGTTTTTGCCAAAGTTAACTACGCAAGCTCGTAGCATATCCTCCAGGGTTTGTATGGTTCGCTCACTTTGGCCGTCGGTTTGAGGATGGTAAGCATTACTAATATCCAAACGAGTACCGAGAGATTTTTGCAAAGATCGCCAAAAGTGAGAAGTAAATCGAGCATCTCTATCGGAGATAATTGAGGTGGGTGCGTCGTGTCTTGACACAATCTCTTTTAGGTAGATCCGTGTCAAACGTTCCATCTTGTCAGTTTCTTTGATAGCCAGGAAATGGGCAGATTTAGTAAGTCGGTCCACGATCACCCAAATGGTGTCGCAATCGCTAGGTGTTTTTGGGAGTTTGGTAATGAAATCCATGGTGATTTGCTCCCATTTCCATTGCGGAATTTCCGGTTGTTGTAGCAATCCGGAAGGTTTCTGGTATTCAGCTTTAACTTTGGAACAGGTAAGACACTTGCTAACGTAAGTTGCAATGTCAGCTTTCATGTTAGGCCACCAATACGAGCGTTTGATGCTATGATACATTTTATCAGCTCCGGGGTGTATAGAGTATCTAGACTTGTGAGCTTCGTCCATCACCAAGTCTCGTAGATTCCCAAATCTTGGTAACCAAATTCTGTCAGAGAAATGTTTGACCCCGTTTGATTTGGTTTCAAGTTGTTTATCCATGCCTCGCAAGGCCTCGTGTTTCATATTTTCAGTTTTGAGTGCTTCGAGTTGAGCAGTAAGAATTTGATTAAATTGTCTTGGCAAGTGCTCGAACTCAAGGGGTTTCACTCGTTCCTTACGACTTAGGACGTCGGCCACAACGTTGGCTTTACCCGGATGGTAACGTATTTCGCAGTCGTAATCAGTGAGTAGTTCGACCCAATGACGTTGTCTCATGTTTAGGTCTTTCTGGTCGAAGATGTGTTGGAGACTTTTGTGATCGGTGAAAATTGTACACTTGGTACCGTACAAGTAGTGTCTCCAGATTTTAAGAGTGAATACAACGGCCCCCAACTCTAGGTCGTGAGTAGTGTAACTCTTTTCGTGGACCTTGAGTTGTCGAGAGGCGTAAGCAATGACTTTGTCTCGTTGCATCAGCACGCAACCGAGACCTTGGTGTGAAGCGTCACAGTATACCACGAAGTCATCGTTGCCTTCGAGTAATGATAATATCGGTGCACTGCAGAGTTTTTGTTTGAGCAGCTGGAAAGCTGACTCCTGTTTATCAGTCCAGTCGAACTTCTTTTCTTTTTGAGTCAGTGCAGTGAGTGGTTGAGCTATTTTTGAAAAATTCTCGATGAATCACCTGTTATAACACCCCTCATTTGAAACAACAATATTATATTATTAACACGGAAACGTATACTTCAAAATACATTTCATTATTATACATTAAAGATAATGTACATAAACTGTTTATACACACGATACACAACTATTTAAAACTATTAAGTTACTACATCAAGCGGGGTATTATATGATTTCAACTTAAATTTCATTACAAAAACGTGTCAGAGTAGCACGAGTAGTCAAACTTTCCTTGCTCCATGAGCACACTCTTCCTGCTACCCACATTCCCAAAATAAACCTGCAGGAAGTAAAATAAGGGATTAGCACGAAGCTAAGTGAATGAATTCATCACACACCAATTAACTTAGCTTAACTACTTGTTTACACCAAACAACCGTAAACATACAAGTCAATAATCAACAATTTAATGAATGAGGATCGGTGGTTCTGGAGAATACCATAATACCCGGGTGGCTCCCCAGAACACTTATCCAACCATATCCGTATGGCCTTACGGACTAGACCGATAGCTAGGGATATTATACTCAAACACAGGTTCTATACACACAACAAATGAAGCAAGACCCTGTGTAATTCATATAATAATCAACTAACTCAACCAACCAATTCAACCTGTTGACCTCATTAACAACTGATGCCGAAAGGCTAAATAAAACGTAGATTCACAGTCAACAATATCAACTAAATAATTCAACAATTATATCTACGTTCACTTGTTGCAACCAAACAGTTACAACTAAATCAAAATGTGAGTTCTAAATCCACTCACCGATACCTCAGAAGTCGCAACACTCAGCTTCTAATCACTGAGTCTTTGGGGTATCTGAAACATCACAACAAGGTAATGAGTTAGTTAGTTGTCTCATGACATACACATATTTATTGAAACATATATATGTATATAAAAGTGCCACTAAAGCATCAATAAAGTGCCACTAAAGGAATATCATATATATATAATACTCATTTGACTCTAAACTCTTCTACTAGGTCTCAAAACTCATTAGAATTATCCACATTATAACATATATTTTCAATTGAAAAGTGCCACTAAAGTGTCACTTAATTGCCACTAAAGGAATGTGACATAATAAGTGCCACTAAAAACACCACCTTCTAAACACTTATGCATTTTCAAAATTTGCAAAACCCATCAAAATTATTCATGCAAACGCGATCCGGCTAGGGGGCTGGATCGCGTTCACCTTTAGAAAACATTCTGTCACCGTTTAACACTTGGCGACGCGATCCGGAACAAAGAGCTGGATCGCGTTCGTTAGAAGAAAACGTTCATTGATCATTTTACACATGGCAACGCGATCCTGGACTAGGGTTGGGATCGCGTTCACACGTTTTGTAGCTCAGGTACAGACCTGCAAATGCACAGCTCGAACCCTAACTTCTAATCATCATCAAAATGACATCAATTTCGAATTTGCAAGTTATCAAAAGCTCAAATAACCTCAAGTAACATCATATATCATCCTTTAACATGATTCAAGCTTCAAATTCACATAATTCAATCAAAGCCCAATTCTAGGTATCAAAACAACAACTTTATAACTATGAGCTTAATAACACTTACATGAGGAAGATGAAAAGCAAAATGATGATTATGGAGCCTGATGTTAATTCTCAATCACAACTTCTAATTCAATGATCTTGTTTGGTAATTTCAGATTTTGATTTTCAAAATTGTATGATGGAGTAGTAATGAGCAAGTGAATTCAGGTAAATGGGGAAGATGACACAAAAAGGAGGTCGGCTCTCCTAATAAACCGACTTCAATATGTGGGTATTTTATACCCTACTTAAATCTATTGTCTAGAACTTAATTACCAATTGCGAGAAACTTATTTTATTCTACCATCAACTATAGTAAATTAAAATAAGCAACAATTTACTATCCACAATAAGTCCTTGGACTTATTTATCTAAGTTTCACAATTAAACAAATAATATCGAATAATTTCTACAACATTTAAATAATCGATTTATAATAAGAAATTACCAGACCACTGGAGAGGATGTTACACCTGTAGTATCCAGCGAGTCCTAAGAATTGTCGCACTTCGGTGGGTGTAATAGGTGCTTTCCAACACTTGATGGCCTCAATTTTCGAAGGATCAACATGAATTCCTTGACTGTCAATCACGTGTCCAAGGAATTGTACAGTTTGCATCCAGAACTCACACTTGGAGAATTTGGCATATAACTCCTCATGCTTGAGTAGTTCTAGAAGGGTTTTCAGATGTTGCGCGTGTTCTTGTTCATTGCGCGAGTAAATCAGAATGTCATCGATAGTGACGATGATAAACTTGTCAAGGTAAGGCTTACACACCCGATTCATAAGGTCCATGAATATTGCCGGTGCGTTGGTCAAGCCGAATGGCATCACTTGGAATTCGTAATGTCCGTAGCGAGTTCGGAAGACTGTTTTAGCAATATCTTCATCACGAACTCGGAGTTGGTGATAACCCGACCGTAGATCGATTTTTGAATAAAAACTCGACCCCTGAAGTTGGTCAAACAGGTCATCAATGCGAGGTAGTGGGTAACGGTTCTTGACGGTTAACTTGTTGAGTTCACGGTAGTCAATGCACATGCGGAAAGAACCGTCTTTCTTTTTCACAAAGAGGACCGGGGCTCCCCAAGGCGAGGAACTCGGTTGAATAAATCCTTTGTCCAGGAGCTCTTGTAGTTGTGTAGACAACTCCTGAAGTTCGGAAGGTGCTAAACGATAGGGTGCTCGTGCCACGGGTGCGGATCCAGGCACGAGGTCAATAGAAAACTTGACTTGTCTATGTGGCGGAAGGCCAGGCAAGTCTTCGGGAAAGACTTCTGGGAAGTCTCGAACAATAGGCACATCCTCAAGTCGCTTCTCCTCCGACTGTTTCTCCATAACATGTGTGAGGATTGCCTGATACCCTTTTCTCAAGTATTTCCGGGTTTTCATACAAGAAATAATGTTAAGTCTCGTCCCACCGATCTCCCCTTGTACTATTAAAGTTCCACCGGTGACGAGAGGAATACAGACAATTTTCTCGTAACAGGTAATCTCGGCACGGTGTTTGGATAACCAATCCATACCGACGATTACATCAAAGCTGCCAATCTCGACAGGCATAAGGTCAATAGAGAATAGTTCATCAGCTAAGTTTAACGTGCAGTTAGGTATCATACTATCGGCTTCTATGAGTTTACCGTTTGCCAATTCTACTATGTACTTAGAATCTAAGGCAACAGGCGTAGTATCAAGTAGTGAACAAAACTCATCAGATATGAAGCTCCTATCAGTACCAGTATCAATTAACACAGAAGCAGTCAAATTGTTGAGAAGGAACGTACCCGTGACCACATTCGGGTCCTGGCGGGCATCCCCATCATTGAGTACAAAAGCTTTGCCCCGAGCATTGTTGTTGTTGTTGTTGTTGTTCCCTTTCTTGTTTTTCAATTTGGGGCAATCATTTTTGAAATGCCCTGCAACTCCACATTCATAACAGGTTCTAGGAGTGTTTGGTTTGGGGTTAGCAGTGTTGGTCCTGCAGTCCTTAGCAAGTTGCCCGAATCGCTTGCACTTGCTACAGGGGCAAGAACCATTATGATGGAGTTGGCACCTAGAACAGTAAGGTTTGTCCCCTTTGTAGTCCTTTCTGTTGTCAGAACTAGAGGTGTAAGCTTTGATGGTTTCCGACTTCTTAGATGGTTGCTGGTTTTGGTTCTGGTTGTTAGAATTTCCAGACCACTTTCTCTTGTTGTTGCCAGAGGACGAGATAGGTGTTTCACGGCTAACAATCATATCCATAAGTTCATGAGCCATACGAATGGCACTCTGAATGTCAGCGGGTTTGGATGAGGCCACGTTCCCCTGGATGTTCTCCGGGAGTCCGCGTATGTATCTCTGAATACGCTTGCGCTCAGGATCAACCATGGAAGGACAGAGGAGCGCAAGTTGTTGAAATCTAGTAGTATAGCTGGTGATATCGGTACCTTGAACAGACAAATTCCAGAACTCTTCTTCCAGTCGTTGGAGTTCTTCGTTTGGACAGTACTCGTCAGTGAGTTTCTTCTTCAAATCCTCCCAAGGAATTTGATATGCAATGTCAACACCCACAGCATTAGCATAAGTGTTCCACCAAGTCAGGGCACCTTCAAGGAAAGTGCAGGTGGCGTACTTAACCTTGCAGTCCTCGGGACAGTTGCAAATCCGGAAGACTGATTCCATTTTCTCGGCCCATCGAATTAATCCTATGGCCCATTCAGTACCCTTAAAGTTTAAGGGTTTGCAGTTCAAGAAATCTTTGTAAGAACAGGGCTTGGGTTGTGGCCCGTTTGCAGCTGTATCATCACTGTCTGAACTCGGTTGTCGTATAGCCATGGCTTGAGCCACACTTTGTGCAATGAGTTGAGCGATCTCGGCATCGCTGTACGTGTGTCTTTTTGGAGGCATAGTGCTGAATAACAAGGAAATGAGGTATGTCAGATGTTTGCACCAAATTATGATATATCACATATGCATATTTATAATGAGGAAATATGCAACAGTACGAAGCGATAATCATAATTCATTAGATAATAAAATTTGATTACAAGGTACGAGTTTCAAAAGATTACAGAATACGAGTTCGAGTGGTTACAAACTTTAGAGTTTACAAAAGGTGCCGAGAATTGTTACATCCGGTCAAATTACAAGAGTTTACAAAGTTAACTAGTTGGTTTACATAGTAGTTACTACACTAATCGCGGGGTAGATTCAGTCGTGGCAGCAGGGAGGTTAGGTGGTCCACAGATTTAGCAAGTCTAGTGACCATCCTGAGAGCATCCTCGGTTTCCCGCAGGCGCGTCTCGCATTCTCGCAGCCTCGATTGTAAGACGGAGATCTCGTTTCGGTTATTGATAACTTTATTATGAACGATCTCCATGGTTTCAGCAGTGTCTTCCATTTGATTGTGGTATGGTTAACGGTTACAGACAGATCTTCCTGATCCAAGTAGATTTGTGCAATGCGGCCCTGAGCCGTTAGCATCCAGTTTTCTCGAGTTTCTTGAAGTTCGATTTCCATGTTGTGTAGCCTGCTCTCATGATGGTGTACTCGAGCAGCTAACACCGGAACAGTGAGGTGTGTAGGTTCTTGTGTGTACGGAGAGAGATCCATAGCTGTATAATCTCCGACATCGTCGGGGATCTCAATGTGTTCCTCAGTCCTCCAGGTGGCCATAGCCGCAGGTAACCAGCTCCATTGATGAGCGATTGCTCGGTGGCGAGCTAAAGTAGATGTGTTACCAGTAGTGGCAGGATTGGCATAGAGACTAGCTCGGCGCGAGCCACCAGTACGTCTAGTCACTAGGGATTCCGAGTGGCTACGACGTGAGCGAAGGAGAGATGATGGTGTACGAGCAGTTTGCCTAGATGATGAGTCCTCTATCACTGTGGCAAGAGCGTTAGTGAGTGAGGCCTATCATATACATATATACATATATCATATAATAGCCTAGCGTGTCTAGCACAAACAAGTATAAGTCCCGTTTCTCTTGTGGTCAGAGTCAACTAGTGTATTCCTGTTCAACATAACCCATTTCAGATTTCACATCATCTTCCTTTAATTATACATAGTTGATCAGGCTATGTTAAATTAAAGTCGTATGATGTAATCCCTGAACTGGTCATACCTAATAAGGAAATACAGCCTAACGGTCATAGTCTAGGCCCACTAATGCAACCTAGTTCGCTATAACCTTAGGCTCTGATACCAATCTGTAACACCCCCAAATTTACTATTGCGCGGAAGCAAGCTTTGGGTGTTACTAATCAATAATCAAGCACCAAAGTAAAGCAAACGACATCTATATGTAACGTCGTACAATAGTACAAAAGTATTACATTATTGAATCATAATAACAAGCTTCGAGTTCGAAAATGGTTTCCTAGAGATTCTAATACATAATTGATATACAAAAAGTAATGCAAAAGAATCTCCACAAGTTTGTATGCATGCGACTCGAGCTATCAGTCCTAAGGGTGTGCAGTCCTACTGCTGTAATGTACCTGAGATAAATGCTAAAAAGTGTCAACCAAAAGGTTGGTGAATCTTACAGGTTTAGTATAGTAAATCAATTATGAACCACAAGTAAGTACCAGTAATGCCCTCGAGCATAGTAAGTAAATCAGTAGGTCAACACAATTACCATGAGCTCACAAGTTGAAGCTTAACAGTGTAGTGTGAATGGTACAATCAAGTACAGTATCACGTACCCCCGTGAGTGCTATCTGGACACTCATATGTAACAAATACTAATATGCCTGTTTCTACGGTGTAATCCTTGGTAGCGCTACTACCCCAGGCAAGGATTGTCAGTCCCAAATGGATCCATCTACTAGTAATCGCGCTTAAGTCCATAACTAACAACTTATGATAGGAGGATTTCAGTGGATAAAAAGTAACTCACGTAATGTATGTAAAAGTAGTGTATAGCAGTTCAGTACATGTGTTCATACGTAAAACAGTAACAAATATCTCACCCCGAAGTAGAAAAACAGTATATGTGGGGCTGTAAGACTCACCTGAGTCTAGCAAGTATGTCTGAGGAATCAAACAAGTAACGCGGATGTAAGTCCGTATGTGGTTCTCCGAACCCTGCAACCTTCTGGCGTCCAAAACGCACAAGGTTGTAAGTAAATGAGTAAGTAGGTTGGTGTCTTAAAAGATCACCCATGCTAGTTGTCCACTCAACTAGGAAATCTCCAAGTACATTTGTTTTGTTTGTTTGTTTGTATTTTAAAAATGTGTACGGCCCGTTGGTGACGGATTGTAATAATAATCTCAAACTATTATTATTATACTTGAATTGTCGTATACTTATAATAGCATGTGTGTTTCGTTATGTTGTATACTTATCATGTAATGATGTTATCGTATAGGGTTCAGTTGTTGTAAGTATTCGACACTTAGTGAAAAATATTTTAAAGTTTCTGTTTTGGTGCGACAATATGCATCCGACAATAGCGATGCGACAATAGGGTTTCGGGTACTCTTCATACGACAATGATGAAAAAATTATTCGATAATCGACTCCGACAATAGGGTATGCGACAATGGTATTGTCGCAGACAGAAAAGGCTTGTGCGACAATTGGTATTGTCGCAGGTGATTTCCATTTTCGTTTAAGTATTCGTTTTCGTTTACTAGGTCAAACGGGTTTGGTTTGATTCGAGTGTTATCAAGTCCAAAACTATGCATCCGAGTCTCACCTTAAAGTCCGAGAGTCAACCCTCAGTCCGACAGTCAACGAAAGTCAATTTTTACTGTTCATCCGACACTAGAATCACGGAGTTACTGTTCATCCGACTTTGGGAAATTTTTTGACTAAGTAAATTTTATCAAAATGTTCCGAAATTTTTACACAATATTCCTCTATGTCTTGGATACTTTCAATATTTTTTTCATGAACTTTTTAGGTCGTTTGGTATTTTTTAAAAATCGAGAAGTGTGACTGTGTACTGTTTATCCAAGTTTTAAATTATTTTCATGTTTCGGATTTTCTAGAAAAATACGTGTATTTTCAGTCGAAGATAAAGAAGAACTTTTTAAAGTCAACAAAATTTGTGAGATTTTGGCACTGGTTTCATACGTTTTAGTGGCCTATAACTCGAGATATGGTCTCGAGAAGTAGGCTGTTTTTACAGCTCGTCGGGACAGAAAGCCTAAGTCGTCGGAGAAAAATGTTTTCGAGTAGTAAACGGAGTCGAAAAGTCACGAGACTAACTTTGTTAGAAATTTAACTTCTTGTACTACATTTTAGACTTAAGAAACGTCTATTTTGGTGTTGTAATGATTTTTATAAAATTCATAAGAGTGGGTACAAAATCTGGACAGGAAGGTTAACTTCCTGTTTTCGAGTTTTAATTTGTGTTTCGACTTATCTTTTGGACATTTTATGGTTGAGTGAGCACTAGAACATGATTATAAACTTAAAACAAGTATCTTAGAAGAGTAGAGAAGTTCTCACAAGGTATATGGAGAAACGGAGACGGCAAAGATGATGTTCACGCGTTTGTGATCGTTTTCGTGCCTTTAGCTTCGTTTTTCTTCAAACCTGATGTGGTGGCTGATGGTGGTTCATAGAGGGGGCTGTGGTGGTGGCTGGAAAACGCAGGGGAGAGAGGGAGAGAGAATAGAGAGGGTGTAGAGAGATGGAGTGTGAGTGTGGAGGTGTAGAATGAGGTATGGGTGTGTGTGTGTAAGTAAATGGAGTGGGAATGGGTATGGGAACCCATACTCAAATCTGCAGATTTGAGTGGGTCCCACCCACATGAGGGTGTGAAATTTTAATTCCCCAATCTACGTATCGTGCGGTGTTCATTTACCCGATCGTTTAACGTTTTAATTAATCGTATAACATTTTATATATTACGTTTTGTTAACGATTTAAAAACCCAATATTTTTAGTAGAAGTATTTCACCAAAATGCTTAGTTATAAGTTGCAGTAAACATATCTCATGTTTATTTCGTTTTTGGGATGCGTTTCGTGTGTTTCCGTTGCGTACCAAGTGTTTTAAGTTCTTTTTGTCACGCGCAATATATTCTCGTAATATATTTAGTTAAATAATGGTTGTTTGGATAAATCTACATTATTTTTAACTTCTTGTCACCAACGTCTATTTTAAACAGTGTTGGACCTCGTCCAGTACGTAGTGTACGATTTAAATAATCGTGCAAGTGTGTATGTAATTACACAAGAAGGGTGTGTATATTTAGATTAAAATAATACTAAATACACATATTTTACAAGTAATTAGGCACTAATCATAGTCCTAAAAGTGCGGGTGTCACAGTTAGCGTATGAGAATGCATCTAACTTGTGCGCGATGTCTATTGTGTGTACCTAGCTTACGTTTGATATTTTTAATGCATCAAACTTTCAAAAAGGGTGTTTTAATGTCTTTTGTTAATGTGTCGCTCGTTAAAGGTGCGACGTGGCATCCGAAAAGTTTGACACATCATGAAAATGTCACCAAAATACACTAAAACAAACTTTTTGAAAGTTTGATGCATTAAAAATAGCAAACGTAAGTTGGGTACACACAATAGACATCGGTTACAAGTTAGATGCATTTCCAGACACTAACCCCTATTTTAAATTACTACCTTTAATAAATAGCAAACGTTGAGTTTTTAGTAATGGATTTCAACCAAATTTTAATAACCAGTCTTAACCTAAACCATGGTTTTGTGCAATTCGTGACCAATTCCAAACGGTTTTCCTTTTAGATTAAACCTCATATCTGTAACAATTGGTGCGCAGCGACTTAATTTGACAGGGTCTCATTGTTATAATGCAAGAACAGAAGTGACAAACTGTTTCAAGGAATTATAACACTTGTGCAATGAAAGCTATAAAGCACGATCCATTGATCATACAAAAGGTGAATAATTTGTAGAGCATTATTGGTTAGTGGTTACAAAAGGCTAGGAAAAAATTAATGAAATGGGAAAGTTATGTTTTAAATGGGATTGTAACTAATCCAATTGCCCATATAAAAACAACATCAGAAGACCCTTTTATTGTTATTGATTGCTAGCTAGGCGATGACAAAAGGAAAAAACCAAATACCATAAAGCATCAAAGACAAAGATATGATGGTTGTGGATGGTGGCATGGTGGAGTGGTGGAACATAAAACTACAAAGTGGTAGTTTAGCGATGGAAATTTGAGATTTTTGGTTGACGTAAGTTCAATCCATGTGGAGTGTAAGTTTTGCGTCCACTCTCAAACGTGTAACTAAGTAAGTTTTGTAAGGGGGTACTGAATAAAAATATAGTCACGTTTTCCATCTAGGACCCTCTCTGAACAAATTACTAAATCTGCATGAATATTGTCTTTCATATAATGTCATATAAGAGCGTAGCGTGTGAGAGGGTCAGTGTTACCGGTTGAAAGCGTTTTGCGATACTCCATCACCCTTGTTAGTTTTATAACAGGGTTCTATGTTATTACTTTCGTATTGTTTATTACAAAATTCATTAATTTAATAAAAAAAATCAAGATAAATAGGCAAGTCAACATACTACGGTGGACCCTATTGGAATCAGAAAATTCTAAGTTTGACATTTTGTGACGATGATCTCAGTTTTTTGAATAACGAAGTTCTGAATATTCAAACATGCATGTTGTTATTTTGTTTGTTAAGGATTGATTTATTTGGTCTAAACATGGGATCACTATAGCTCACAACAGAAGGTTACTTACGTACGTAGTATGAAGATGAAAATTATAATTTAATTATATTATTACAAATAAATTATTATTATTATGATTAAAAAAATGAAAGTTGTGAAGTAATTTGATTATTAATGAGCATATAATTAAATAAAATTGTGGTGCTTTTGAGGCAAAACATTTGGTGGAAGGGAATATAACACACCTTTTGGGTCCCATTGGAAAATGTTTTTGGTGAATTTTTTTCTACTCTCGTCTATATCTACTAACCTTTACGGCTTTACCCATTAATTTTTTTTTTGAAAGGCAGTATTGGGCTCAGTGGCATTGCCTCTTCATATACCCATCACCAATTCCAGGGGAAACCCGAATATTTCGAGAGAAAGCCCCTGTCTCCATCCCGGAGAGCATTTTGCTCACATCCGGGTTCGAACCCATGACCTTGAGGTCATGGTGAAACACCTTTACCCATTAATTTAACCCATATTTCTTTCCAACGATTTTTCATTTGTTGCTATCTATTTGACACGGAGGTGGAGTCATTTTTTTCCGTTCAAGATGCAAACGTCGAGATTCGGCGTTCCGTCACTCCCAACCGCGTTTTGGGTCGTCATCCGGCCTGGGACACTTAGTTTAGACTTTTTGATTCATAACACTGAAAAAACTCAATATCCTCCACTTTTCCTATTTTCAATTTGACTGTTTACCTCGTAACACTAAAAAGCCAATTTCTCAACTCGTTAGTGCTCTAGTAAACTTTACTCACAGACTTGTAATGTCATATTTGATGCAACATAAACTTACACTACTTGAAGTAAACACGTACAATAGTATGTAACAAAAGTGGAATAAAATATCTAACACATTAATTAATTAATTCGATTATAATATATCAAGAGAAGAAGATTTCTCTAGTCGTTTTCCATCAACTTAAGGCAACATATTTAATGTCGAATTTCAAACATTATTCATTTATTATTATAGCATTGTTGATCGTGAGACTTGTACTTCAGTTGTTTTTACATCTAGCTCCTTCATTTTGACAACATTTAAAGAAATATATTTTATGTTGAATTTTAAACTCGATCATGATTTTCTTTCTATTTACAAAACTTTATTGTAATTAATATGACATGAAAGACTACTAGTTAGTCTTTTTTAGTGTTTGTCATTATTTATTTAAAAACATTTCACTTTCACATTTTTAACGGAAAAAAAGTAGTATCAATCAGACAATCATCAATAATTCAATTCAATATTATTATTATTGTATAATTGTATTCCTCTTAAAATTAGTGTTATCTTTTATTGTCTAGTCTTTCCTTCTTGGTCAACATCGTTAGATTACTTGCAACCGAGTCATGTCAGTCCTTTGAATTCTTCCAACACCTTTGCTTCGACTCCACTCACAACGATCGTAGTCAGTTCAACTTGAGACCGAGGGCATCCGCAACTATGCAACCAATTAATAAAACGATCGTATTTACACTATAATTTTTACTCATACATAATGTGTAAATTGTTTTGTTCATGTCCGTTAAAATATATTTAAAATGATTTATCAGCTACTCAAAACAAATAAATCCAGGAATTGATAATGACATCTAAAGGTTGCCAATAAAAAAATTGTGATGCGCATTTTTGAGGATAAAACTTCTTTACTTATTCAAAATTATATTTAATATATTCAAAGTTTTTTATTTAAATCACTTAAACTTGTCTTTTATTTGTGATATATTAATTTAATAATTAGTACACAAAGTTCCTTATTGACCGCCCTTATCAATTCCCAATAAGCATTTATATACGCTATTTTTATTTTAAGCACCTTTAGATAACTAAAACTTGACATGTGCTACTTGTAAATACTAGCCAATGATCTCTTACCCAAGTGATAAGAGTGAGGTGGGAGGCTGCCTCCCTAGAGGTCTGGGTTCGAGCCCAGGCAGTGGTGTATGGGGTAATTAAATTTGGCCGTTCAAAAAAAAACTACTTGTAAATACTAATCAAAATCACCAAACAATATTAATTAAACAATATATAGTCCCTGTTAACCCTGAAAGGCTAAAACTTGAAATATACTACTTAATAATACGGAGTACTAATTAATCTTACCAAACAAAATTAATCCATTAATCCAAGAACATACATTCCTGTTTTAAAAATCATCCATATAAAAACAGTTGGTACTTCCAATACATTTAAAAATAATTAAAACTGGAAATAAAATAAGTTCTCTCGCTCTCAATCACAACCCTACAAATCTCTCTTTATGCTAAAGACTAAATAAAAGACACCAAAACAAGGCTGCAACTTTTCTCACAATTTGCTGACTGATTCTCTTATTTTAAGTTTTGATTTTGAAGGCCACCATTATCATCCTCCATATGCACTCATAATTTTCTCTTTATCTTCCACTTTAGCTTAATGGTTTAGGTTTGTTTTATCACAAAACATTTTATTATTTTATTTTAATTAATTTGTTTATATGTGTGTGTTCATCTTAAACACATTCTTCTGTTTTTTAGGTTCCAACATTGGAGTTATGGGCCCTCTTCTCCACTCAAGACTTTAATGGTGAGAAAACAGTAAAAAGGGTGTCTCTATCTCTATTTCCTTTCTCCATTTGCTTTCCTTTTTTGCCCCATTTCTTGCTGTCTTGCATTTTTGGGTGTTTTTAGTCCAACAAATATAAAATTCTTTTGTTTTTTTGAGTTCTAAGATTTTGCTTCATGGGTTTTTGATTTATTAGGTTTTGCCACATGGGTTTATGGTTTCTTTCAAACTAATCTGTGGGTTTTTGATTTCTTGGTTTTTCTTGATTTCTAGGGTTTGTATTGACCATTTGGAGATCTGAGCTGAGTTTATGCTTTTTGATCAGCTTTGTTGACTATTTAAAGTTTGTGCCTTTTGAGTGTTTTACACTTTTTTCTTTATCTTCAGCTGGGTATCAAATTCAAATTGTGGGTTGTGAATTATAATCTTGGCATCTTCTTTATTTGAATCTTGAGTTGGGTTTTAAGAAGAAGAAACACAATCCCATTGGGCCCAATCTGTGTTTTGAGGTTTGTGTTCTTCAAATCCATCCAAATTTTGAATTCAATACTAAAGATTGAACCTTTAATCTGGGTTCATTTGGAAATGCTTCTATTATTAAACTATATCTTCCTGACAGGTGATAGGATCAAGAATAGGTTTTGAAGCTGCCATTGGAGATGATGAATTATGAAATCTGCATGTAATTAGCTATGTCAAGAATGGAAAGAGGGATTCAACCTCCTTTGGTAAATTCTTTATCTTTTCGTAGCTTTTATATCTTCAAAAGATTCATTGAAGCATGATGATTAATTTAGTATGCCAAATTGTATCTTTTTATTATCTTTCTTGAATTCTATTATTCTGTTTGAGCCTGAAAAGCTAAAAGCATACCCATTTGCCTGTAATTAGGCGACTTCCTTTTAATCGCATTAACTGTTCATTAATCATGTGTTTCCTTTAAATGATATTGATCATTATGCATCATTTGATAAGCATTCCCATGGTTCAACCTTGATCATACGAAGGATTAGGGATTTTGATAGTTTTATCATGTCAGTAATTAGGATTTCACTAGGATATGTTTGAAAACTTCAATTCATGGGGGTTAACCTCAAATTATGATAATATTTGTTTGAGAATTTAACTCAATTCGATATTTTTTCTGGTCATGAAATGTTTTTTATGTCCAATTTTGCAGGTAGATACAACAGCTTGCTTATGTAGAGTAGATGCTGGTTTAAAAACCGTTGCTGGAGCAAAAAGATTCGTTCCTGGTTCAAAACTCTGTCTACAACCTGACATCAAACCATCAATCCATCCCACCAGACAAAAACAACCACGTGACAGAACCCGTAACCAATCTCCTCTCTTGCCTGGGCTACCCGATGACCTCGCAATTGCCTGTTTGATCCGAGTCCCAAGAATCGAGCACCGCAAGCTCCGTTTAGTTTGCAAAAGATGGTACCGTCTCTTAGCTGGAAACTTCTTCTATTCTCTAAGAAAAAACCAACAACTTTCTGAAGAATGGGTGTATGTGATGAAAAGAGACAAAGACCGAAAGATGACATGGCACGGGTTTGACCCAATTAACCACCTCTGGCAACCGCTACCACCTGTCCCCAGAGAATACTCGGAAGCATTAGGGTTCGGGTGTGCAGTCTTGAGTGGGTGTCACTTGTATCTATTCGGTGGTAAAGATCCCATTAAAGGGTCAATGAGACGAGTGGTGTATTATAGTGCACGGACTAATAAATGGCACCGGGCTCATGATATGATTAGAAGACGACATTTTTTTGGGTCGTGTGTTATAAACAACCGTTTGTATGTTGCGGGTGGTGAAAATGAAGGCGTACAACGGTCCCTAAGATCGGTGGAGGTATATGACCCGAGTAAGAACCAGTGGTGTTTTGTTTCAGATATGAGTACAGCCATGGTCCCGTTTATAGGAGTGGTCTATGGAGGAAAGTGGTTCTTGAAGGGGCTCGGGTCTCATAGACAAGTGGTTAGTGAAATGTACCAACCTGAAACGGATGTGTGGACCCCAGTTCAAGATGGGATGGTTTCAGGTTGGAGAAACCCGAGCACTTGCTTAAACGGAAAACTTTATGCTTTGGAGTGTAAAGACGGATGTAAAGTTAGGGTTTATGATGAAGAAACGGATTCATGGAGTAAGCATATTGATAGCAAGATGCATATGGGGAACTCGAAAGGATTTGAAGCTGCAGCATTGGTTCCACTTAATGGGAAACTTTGTATTATACGAAATAATATGAGTATATCTTTGGTGAATGTTGGGAAAGATGGTGCAGCCGAGCATTTGTGGGAAACACTAGCAGGAAAAGGGCAGTTGAAAAGTCTGGTGTCGAACCTGTGGTCAAGCTTGGCGGGACGGAACCGCCTGAAGAGCCACATTGTTCATTGTCAAGTTCTTCAAGCATGAAGTTTAGATATCAATGATGATGATGTGTAGGTTGTTTAGATGTTTTGTCATTGGTTGCAAGAGCTTATATATACACAGTTGAATGTTTTTTGTTTATGAATCCAAGTTTTCGAGCCGAATGTCTGTTTTGCTCATCAAAGTTGTGTATTTATAGAAATGCAAAGCGAGCTAGGATGATTGCATCTGAATCAAATTTGTAATGTTATTCGTGGCTGTTAGGTATTTTGATCATCTTATTATTCGAAGTTCTATTTTTTACTTCTAAAAAACCATAGCATCACACCACACTTTGACGATGGCATAATAGTCAACTTCACTTGCTATGGAATGTGTTCACCAAACAAAGATGAGAGAACGCCACAGGCACCAGGCCATCCTCTGTCCGTCTTCAAAGGTTTCGTCTACGGCAAGACGTTTGGAATTGGAGGGAAAAAGGTGCCAGCATATTTTTTTTTTCTTTTTTAAATTTTAGTGTGATAAAGATAAAAAGGTGCGACCCAAAAAAGTCAAATTCTCCATGTCTCCATAGGCAATGACAAGTTTTTGACAAATCACTTTGACGTGGCGCAATTGTGACAGCAAGTCCTTGTATCCTACAGGTCTTGATAGTGAGTGCTTTAAGGTGTTAAAAACTCTTTTCATAACTTCCATAAAACATGATTACACATAACCCTATGGGTAGCAACATAATTAATGGGTTCTGCTGGGAAATTATGTGATGCAAACAACCAAATATAAGTAGTAACTACCCTAATAAAAAATATATAAATATCTTGATTAACTTTTGTTCCAATTATTAGCCCATCCACATTTCAAACTCCAGGACCCTTGTACTGCCTTTTTATCCCAACTTCTTTTGATGCTTTATGTTTACTTCCAGATAAATAGTTTTAAGAAACAAGTACCTGCTTTTGTTTCCTTGTAAGAATACTTGTCCGTCTAACCGATCCAATTACGATAATTAAGTGCAAGATTACAAAAATATGTCGGACTTCGCTATCCAATGAGTTCACTACAATCTATCAAGATTTTTGATTCTTCTAAAAGGTTCCAGGAGAAAAGTGTCGTCTGTCTATCAAGTTGAGTCTATTCGGTTTTTGATCCAGAGAGGTAAGACTTACCCAAAGTTAAGCATGTGTCCTTTTGTCTCCTGTATTCATTGTATCTCAGAAAGAAATATCCAAGATAATCAAAATCAATTGGTGACATTTTCGCCTGTTATCCAATGAATCAAAATAATTGAGTTTAACAAATGGTAGAAACCGAATTGGTAAGATAGTAACGAAGTATGGTGGGTGTGGTACCTGGATCAGAGCCCATAGAGCCCAGTACATATGTGAAGCCAACATGTAACAGCTAGTTTCAACATAGAGTGCCTTCAAGTCATCATCTGGTACCTGTTTTGGAAAGGGTTACATGATAGATAACCATTTTGCGAACTAACTAGCAATTGAATCGATGTAAGACCGAATATAAGAACAGAGACTGTAACAGAACCAGCCACATATGCTTAAGTTCTCAGTTCTATAGTTTTCAAGAGAATGATTCTTGGTTCATGACTTTTTCCAAAAACTGATTCTTAGCTTGTTTTGGCCCAGTCCAGAATAAGAACTCAACCGATCCTATTTTTTAAAAATGAATATCTAGTTTTTATATAAGCACTCAGGTCATGATTAAGGCTGGGAGCGAGCCGTTCCAAAGTGGGACATTTAGATCAGCCTAGTTTTCAGTCCATTATTTTTCAAAATATATCAGTTCCGTTTCTGATCCATTCTGGTCTTGAACACAATGGATAAACGTGCTTCTAATTAGAGAGGTTGGCATAGTTACCTTATCTGGTCTTTCAGGTTGCAAGTAATTCCTGAAGAAATGATATTGTTCATCCTTATTAGGGTACCTGTATGATCATCATTGGAGAAGTACAATAAGTTGTGATCTTTGCACTTATGGGAAATTAACTCATTTTAACCTTTTAAAGTCACAAGTGGTACTCTTCAAATGAAAATTAAGTAATAGGTATCACATGTAAAATACGAATGCAGATATCTGCCTTCCTTAAAAAGTGATAACTTCAAAGCAATTTTGGAGTAGGTAATATGATAGACTTTCACATGTTAAAAAGTGGACCCTTTTTTCTTCAAAAGAAAAGGTAAAACAAAAGTTGCACAAAAACAAGAAAGGCTTACAATGTGTAGTCGCAATCATAGCCAGCATATTCGTTGAAGTGGTTCCCAATGTCAAACCCTCTGTAACTGTATGATCCGTATTCAAAATCTATGATGTAGAGTTTCTCTGCTCCAACAATTCATATAAAAATATTCATTGCGTAAGAACAACGAAGCAAGTCATAAATTCATAATCTATGATGTAGAGTTTCTTATGCTAATTTAGTTATAATCATTAAGGATTATTTGACAAGTGAGCATATATAATTTCTCTAAAGCATTTGCAGTCCAATGTACATCACAACATAGTTAGGTACAAACATACCTTCATCATCATTCAGCATCAGATTTCCAGAAAGTAAGTCATTATGAGCAAACACCACAGGAGCATCAAGACGACCTGTCAATTCCTGTCTCGTAAAATCACCAGACGTTTCTCCACAAGTAAACTATAGTTCTTTAAATTGCAAGATTTCAACATAAACAATATAATGATCTCAAGTCAAAACGGTGATATATAGAGCTAGTGCGGTGGGACTATCCCAACTTCTAAAACCAACTATCCAAATTTGAACCAGAGTACTTTCATAGAACGATGTTAAATTGCAAAAAGGTTGCCTAAGAATGACAAAAAGTTTGAAGTTTTAAACAGACTCTCAGCATGTCAAGTACTATTAGCTTTATCTATCTATATAAATTATCGAGAAAAGAAACATGGAGAAGGAGGTGCCAAACTGAGAGAGCTGAGCAGGTTGGTTAGCGGGTCAAACAGAATCCAAGTCAAAGAGGTAACTTTGGTTCAGAAGCACCTAGCCAGAAGTCCTATTTTTAATTTGTATGTTTATAAACATATAATGTCAAATATAACTGCTTACTTATATTATTTCAACTATAGTAACCTTTTGCATTAAAAGAACCGAGAAGTTTTGAGCATATTGATATTCAAATACACGTCAAGTGACTTTCGACCTTTTCAACCCATTTCCTTTCTACATATTGTATTGCATTTATCCATTTAACCTTTTAAGGATTTTGACCTGGGTAAAGTAATGCTTAGCGAGAAAATATAAGAGACTACCTTGAGCTTAATAAGTTCTGAATGGACCTCCTTGAATGAAATTGTGTCGTAACTTTTTTGCTTATCATGATCATCAAAAGCAAGAGTGGATGCTACAATCAACAACAATTAATATTTTGGTACTTCATTAAGAAGATAATCCCAGAAAAGAAACAAATCAAGTTTTAACTCGCTAGTATAAGAAGAGGGGGGCATAAAAATGCACCTCTTTCAAAAAACTTGAAGATGTCATTCCACAACTGTGGTTCCTTGGATCCTGGAATCTCTACCTGATGGAACCTATTAAGTTGCTTTGCTATTTCAGCAGCTAACTTTGGCTTCCTCAAGTCTGCAGATCGTATATAAAATGACCAACTATACTATCTCTATCTCTAATCTCTATCTCTAATCTCTAATACATATAATGCATCTTAGTAATAATTATCTTAAAATTTGACTCGAACCAAGAAAATTACTATATTGCCCATACTTAATTAATTCTACATCTGAATAAGATTATGGAAACAGGAACTCTTGACTACATTATGAAGAATATTGTCGATTAATAGATACATTACATACCTAGATAAATCTTATTAAGAGAAACTATATTTAAAATATAGTAAACTATCAAAACTTACCACTGATGTTCCCAATCAATTTAATTATTAAGTTCAAATATGTTGGTGTATAAGATGAGACCCTATAACGAACAAACATATTATCAAAGATTGATTAATTTTTACCGCTGCATTGCGTGGGTATTTGACTAGTATCAAATAAGAGATGAAAGTTATAGGTGTAAATGGATGCTAAATAAGTTGAGTAGCACGTCAAGTATCCAAAAATCCAAATTCATATCATCATATTGTATATTTTGTTAGCATGTGTATTACTTTTCTTGATAGATTTAAATTTCAAAGGGAGACTCGGTACCCATCTATAATTGTAGATCTGCCCATGTTCACTTATCACAATGTGAAATGAACAGTCAATTAGTTTAACCTCACCATATGCATATGATCAGAATCATTATGAATCGCCCAATTTAAACTGGCTAACTCTCTGCCTACCTCAAGATGTAGGGCCACACCATCAAAGTAATTTCTCATTTACAAAATTTTAATTTCAGGCATCATAATATTGGTGTGTGCTGATAAAAAAAAAAAAAAAAAAGACAGAACAAGGTGAACTATAGTAGTAATACCTAACTAATATTACTACGAAAGAATATAGCCTAGGTCACTAGGAAGTAAAAATAAAATACACAATTTTTAGCTAATAAAGGTGTCAAGAAAATATATTTTAACACTTACCTGACGGTTCTAATGTACGAGCATGTATAAATGATTGTACCATCCCGTTCCCAAATACTCCTAGCAACTTGGCACCAAATCCGGCAGCTGAGAGGTAATGAATGGCCTATACACAGGGATAGCAAATTGCAAAGTGTAGAAAAACATTTGTTTGCATCAGATCTATTAAAGAATGAAGATATCCTAGTAGCTATAACTACAATATTGTTCTAAACCTTGTGGTCACGATGCAACATGTTCAACAACATGCATTAGTATAGTCAGAACATATTAACTGCATAAAGATAATTGTGAATCGACCAAAATGGTACAATAGTATATTTCAAATCATAGTAACTACACAAAATTACAAAAAATATATCAAACGATCTATAAAATGTAATGAATTTGTACTTGATTCGATAGAATATATTGCTATACACAAGGATAGTGAATTACAAAGTGGATAAGCGTTTGTAACACATCATATCTGAAGAATAATGAAGATAAAGGTAAGGCTATAATGCTATATAATTACAATACTGTACCAGATGTTGCAGCCAAATTACAACAATTTTGCAACAGCATGCAATACTCGAAAGATACTAATAGAAAGAAAACGAGTGTGATTCATAGCCAATATAGTACTTAACAGGGCATAATAGTCAAACTAAACAAACATAGTATTTACCATATAAAGTACAAGAATGCCCCTAACTATCTATCTATAAAACGTAATAAATTTGTACTTGACTTGATAGACTATTAACACGAAGAACATAATTGATAAAACCCATGTGCATTTTACAGCAGTGTGAACCCCGAGGAAGATGAAGCTATGATGGGAGATGGCATCCTTCTATGTTGAGTCATAGAGTACAAACTAGAAAAGTTTCAGTTTGAAGATCGGTGAGGATGCAACACTAGGAGAGCACTTTACACAATGAACTTTCACCTATAAACTTTGAAGGCAGTCAATGATTTAGGACTGCAGAATTCCCCAAACAAATTCTATGTGGCCACAGAGAACCTGAACTGCAGTAATCTAATTTACTAATTACCATCCTCGATACCAAATACGTGTTATCCAATCAACAATGTTTAATAAATTTGTCTATTACGACGTTAGGGAGAGAATATGCATTCCTTCGGTTTTGTTTCGTCTAGCATCACATAGTTTGCATAATTCAACAAGTAATCAGATACGGCAAAACAATATCCAACACACTAGACGCGACATATGACAATGAATATTGGATATGTGGAAAGAAAGATGTAGACGGTAACCTGTAGTTCCCTTTCTCGGTTGATGACATATTCCGTATTTGGACCATACAGTCTAACTGTCACATGCACCACGTTCCCATTATGTTCCTTCACGGACAACTTGAGTACTAAAATAACAAAACGCAGTTAGTTACTACTACTTTAATCTCATAGGCCACCATATCAAAAAACACGAAAATGTTATATTTCAATCTTTTATTCTTAAACCATGATAAATTCAACCTCTCTTCTACAAAATAAAAAAGTACGTGCTTGACTCTCAAGTCTTAATCGTTGTATATATCAGTAACTGATCTAAACTATAAACAAACAAAAATAAAATGGTACCTACAGAGGTTTGTGATGCCACCAGACACTCTCTCTGCAGAAAAATGCGATTCATCCAAATCTGACCAGTTTTTGAAAAGGTCCTTGCACAGTTTCCTGTTAAAATCAAAATCACAAAACGCATAGAAATCAATCATCATAGTAATAATTTAGGTATAGAAGAAGTAACACTGAATTCATCCATTTTGAACGCCTATTAAAGTATTGATACAATGATAGATTCGTCTAACTGATAAATCACTTTTGTTACTACTTAATTCGCTTAACAAATACTGTATACATATTTTTAACATGTCAATTCTTAAATCAGAATAACTAATACTGCGTATGATATTTCGGAACAATCTTAGTAACAATCACCAGATTCAACATACATACATGCTTTAACCATAGACCTAATTAGCTCTAATTAATCAAAAACATGGAGGATTTGGATGGATATGTAAATGTATAAATAGTACGTACACGAGTGTAGGTATCATATCAGGAACAGGAAGAGTGTGATCGACGGTGAGCGGAGAATACGGAATCTGAGGAGGAGGAGGAGGAGCTTCATCCATGGTGTGCGTTTGCTGCTTCTGCGGATTCTAATTTTAATTTTTGATTTTGGTTTTGTATGTAAAAAAAAGGTGAAGGTGAAGTTCTAATAAACTTGGGGGTTGGTTTATACATGTTACAAAAACCAGGGATCATTTTGCAATTCTATTATAGGTTAAATGAGGTGGCAATTTGAGACCTTAGAGGGTCTAGTTGAGTTTTTCTAATTTATATAGATGGGTCTAGTTGGGTAATTAAAATAAGGCTTAAGTATATCATTATTACCTATTGGGTTATAATGAGTAATAATGATATACTTAAGCTTTTTTAAATTACCCAATTAAACCCATTTATAAAGATTAGAAAAACACAACTAGACCCATGGGTCTTATATTGCCACTTCACATATTACCTTAATTTAATATTTTACACAAAACTATGGTAGCCCATTACTTCTTTCAGGTCATGGTTCGAATCCTGCCATTGGTATTATTTATCATAAAGCCATAAAGGTATTTAACGACAATGAAGCGCATGACTCACAATGTTAAAGCTTAATCTGCTCGATTTTCGACTCGGACGTTGTAGTATATGTGATGGAGGTGATTTGTCTGCCGATGTTGGACCTAGTGGGGGTTCGACCGTGCTAGCTTTAGTGGGTGATCCAGATACCCATTTTTACTAAATATATTAAATTAATATATTATTATTTAATAGAATAAATAAATAAATAATAAATAAAAAGTTTTTTTAAAGTAATCATAACAAGTGGAAATGAATATGGTGAGGTCATGTATTTAAGTTTATGTAACAAAATCCTTCAACATAATATCGTTCTTGTTAAATAAGATTAGATTTGATGGTTTAACAATATTTCTCGTGATTAAACACTAATTTGAAGAAACAAGTTTAAAATTATTCGTGTTTTACATAAGTTATTCTCAAACACTTTTAAAAAAATAATATATCACTTTGAAAAAGATCCAATAAGGTACATGAGATTATTATATTTTACAAATAAAAAACACAAAACAATGTTTGTTTTGAGTTGTTTATAATATAACCTAAAGTTTACGTGTATCGCGACATCATATTCGCTTTTTTCATATTAATAAATAATTATAATTAATAATTAATAATAATAAGTCTGTCTATATAAAAGGACAAATCTATGGATCATTTTGCAAATTCTATCCCGATGTACAGCACTAACATATTCACTCCCTAATTGAGAAGATGTTTGTTTAATAAGCATAAAATGTAATACTTGAGTGAAATGGATTGGATTCGATACACTTCGTGACTTACGTGGATAACCCGTGAGCTTGTATTGAACCAAGGTGTGAATCAAATTGAAGAAGATAAATTTGTTATCTTCCTTTGATTAGGGTTTTTAAGGTTTGAATGATGAAGGTGATTCAGAGATAATAGAGGCTTCTCTTGATTCTTGTATGTGTATTGTGTCATGTTCGTTGCTTGTTAGCTAGGGTTTCCCCCTTTATAAAGGGGATGGGGCAGGCCCAACTAGGAAGTCTATGGGCTGAGGAGCCCAAGTACATGGTACATGATCAAGTCCCCCTAGTTCGGTATGACAAGTTTATAATTGCCGTGTCGAACTATAAATATTTTGTTGCCAAAAACTTGATATAGAAGTTCGCATAGAGGGACAATGATCCTTCGAGCATAATGGTATGCTCAAATTCTGGCTTGGAGGCCTGTCAAAAGACCATCAAAATAAGATAATGTTGCCAAAGTACCTCGATAATGAGCGTGCTAGCGGTATTTAAGTATGACCATAGCATGGATGTCTGTCAAGTCATGCACTGTAAAATAAAGTAGTCCGGTCAGAGTCCTGGCAATAAACCTGCGACCGTGAACCTGCAAGCAAAATAAGCGCGCCATTGTATGGGCGGTGAGAAATGCAAGGCATTTAACAACATTACCGCAATGTGCCCAACCAATAGAACTAACATGGTAAACTGTTTGGGGTGACATATGGTATATCATCACTCCCCCAGTTCAATATGGTAATTCTATCAAGAACCATGTTGAACTAATTGTTGTGCTGCTGCACATGATTTACTTGAGTATTTGATTTGAAACCGGTATAATTTTGTTTGTTTGTTTTGTTTTAATCTCGTCTGGTTAGTCATGACTTGGCAAATTATAGATTGCCGTCGGTACAGGCGAATGAGCAGGTAGCAAGCCTATTGGCGGATGCTTGTGTCATTGCTGTCGGTTTCTGATTCATCACTAGCCAACCTATTGGTTGAGGTGAATCTCTTCCAGGGATAGGGCTAGAATACACCTTCCTCTTTGGCAGGACCGCCACTCCTATCTGCTAATTCGGGTGATTCTGTCAGCCAAGTGCAGGGAGTGGGGCAACGTGGAGTTACATAGGGTAACTCCGACCAACGGGGTGGCCATGAGTGTCTGTTTGCACTTTGCATGCTTTGACTTGCATAAACATGGAAAATATGACAAGTCTTTTGGAATGAACAGCTTTTTCAATTGAACTTTTAAAAAAGCGATTAATACATAATGGCAGAGGGGGTGATCATTCCCCTCCAGTCTTGCATCGGTTGTCCACAAGTAACATTTCTATGTTGGTACTGTATATGGGCATGAACGACCTTCTTGAAGGTTTATGGTAGCTTAATCTGAAGGCAGAGCTTATCCTGGAAAGCAGAGCTTAATAGCTCATCCTTGTCTGAAGAGCAGAGCTGAAAAGCTCATCTTGAAAGCAGAGCTTAAAGAGCTCGATCTGAAATCACATCTTAATAACTCATCCTTGTTTAATATGTAAAGCTTACTAGCTCAATCTGAAAAGTAGAGCTTAAAAGCTCAATCATGTTTGGTAAGTAGAGCTTAATAGCTCAATCTGAATAGTAGAGCTTGAAAGCTCAATCATGTTTGATAAGTAGAGCTTAATAGCTCAATCTAAAAAGTAAAGCTCAAAAGCTTAATCATGTTTGATAAGTATAGCTTGATAGCTCAATCTAAAAAGTAGAGCTCAAAAGCTCAATCCTATTTGATAAGTAGAGCTTAATAGCTCAATCACGTTTGATTAGTAGAGCTTAATAGCTCAATCTGAAAAGTAAAGCTTAAAAGCTTAATCCTGTTTAATAACTGGAGCTTAATAGCTCAATCTGAAAAGCAAAGCTTATAAGCTCATTGCTCATACCTGTTTGTAAGCTCAATGCGGGAAGCAGGGCCGAAGAGCTCAATAATGAAAAGCATATGTAAAGCTCAATGACGTTAAGCTCAAAGCTGAATAGCTCAGCTGGAAAGCTCAATACCTGTAGGTCACTGAGTTGGGTCTATTCGGGTTGAGAAAATCTATGACATGAGGGGTTTCAAACCGACTCAAAAGAATGATGATTAGCGAAAGACCCATCAAGGCCAATATTGTATCATGGTTCCCCCAGTTCAATATTGCTAACATTGTTAGTAGTGTTGAACTTAAAATGATGAGTGGATGTCCCCCTATTATTGTGCAACTAACTTGTAGGGATGCGGAGGTCTGTCGCCATTGGAACCTTTTTGTAGTTGCTGTGATCGTTTCTTTTTGAATCATTTTAGTTTTGTAATGCCATATGCATTTAGGCATTTAGGTGTTTAGCGGAAGCAAACTTTCACGTAAAACCATTAACATAATGTATAAATGTGTTTAATGCACTTGGTTTTTAAGTCGGGTAAATGCACAGCAAGTGCCCCAAGTTGTAATGGTGCTATGAGCACTTGTACGTTATACCTTTGTTTTTGAGGAACAATCTTTTAAGCAAAGGAAATTTCTTTTATAGAAAATAAAACTAGATCATTTCATTTGTACTTGAAGAAATTCATATAATGAACTAATGCTTTCTGTAAACTTGTGCTTTATCAACCATCGATTAATGAAGAGTTCTCTTTGTTTTTTCATAAAGGATTCAAAGACACTTGTACCATGTGCATTAGGGTGTGTACATGAACATCAAACATGATTATGCTTGTTTTTACGTACATTTTCTGTTGCTTACAAATAATCACAATAATCATTGCATACTATTTGTTTATATTTTCAAACTCTGAAGATCATTGCAAAACTTTTTTGGTGTATGTAAAGGATTCAACAGGCTTTTATCCAAACCTTTGAGATCCCAGATTTGAATCATGGTGTACTAGATCACCCTTTTATTTACACTTGTAAAAGCAACATTCTTTGTGTGTTTTTTTTCTTTGTAAGCAACATGCTAGGAATATTTTGTAAGAGTTTTGTACCCACAGATAAGCACATAATCCAAACCCTTAAATATATTCATGTACTTTTTTGAGTATCTGGATCTGGATTAAAAGTCACACACAATAATCTGTGTTTGTTGCTACCTTTGAAGGAAAAGACTTACAGACTGGACTCGGCAGGTGAATTGTCTCGAGCAGGTGTCCCAGCAGGTGCCTCGACAAGCCAATAAAAATGGTTGTAACCAGGCTCGAAAGTAGCAAGTATAAGTCAGCAGGGGTCTAGGCAGATGACTTGTGTGATGGCCCATGAAAATGGTCTGAATAAAGCTGCGACCAGACCCGATTGTGCCAACAAATTAGGTCCGAATGGGTAGCAAAGCAGATCCCAAACAAGTTGCAAAACTGGGTCTAAGTTGGGCTGAGATTAAGCCTGATTGTGGCTTCGAGTAGCTTCTGTACATAGCTGCAAGCAGGCCTTGAATGTGGCTGCGAGCATGGGCGAACATGGCTGCAAAATCTAAACTGAAAGGAGCTGCAAAATATGCCCAAAAGGGCTGCTTTCAGGCATGATCGTGACTGAGATCAGCAGTAAATCGGGCTGCAAATCAGACCCGAATGGGCTGTTAATTATGCTTGCAAATCAGGCCCGAAGGGGCAGCAATTACGACTGCAAATTGGGCCCGAAAGGGCTGCGAATATGCACGCAAATCAGTCCCGAAAGGACTGCAAACAAGCCGGAAGTGTGGCCTGCGATTAGTCACAAAATAGAGCTGCAAAAAGGTAAGAACATATATGCGATAGTAGGCCAGCGATCAGTCAATGGTAATTGCAATCAGGACCGTTACAACACTTGTAACTAAGATTTTCGATAGGTTTGAGCAACATCAGACATGATTGTGCACTTCGTTACCTGTTGACAATTAGATACTACACCGAGCAATACAATGTTGTACAATATGTAATAAAAATTATACAATTGGTTGAGGCATTTTATCGAACACCTGGCGTGCACAATTTTGTTTGTTAATTTTTGGGTCGTGTTGGGCATACAAAACCACCAGGTTTATTCGACAAACTTTAATCCTAACAGTCAAGTCTAATTTTGATCCAACACATAATTTTAATCCCCAAAATATCTAGTAAGTATACTGTGAAAATATGAGCAAACACGTTGCAACTTGTAACCATGACAATGCTCAAAAGATATAGTTGTACATTACGCATGAAATTGAGTACATCACAGTTGACTTGTAATTTGTTGTTGTTATCAACGTATTTTGATTTAAAACCCATTTTAGTATGGATTTAAATGTAAAGTTCATTGCTTTTTTCTTTTATAAACCTCCATAATCGTAACAGTAGGCGCATTTGTTTTTCTTTTATTAGAAATCCAATAATACTCGACTGAAGTTTTTCTTTGATGAATGTAACCTCAAATCAGATTTCACACACACCTCTGTGTGTTCTTACCGACTTTAAGAGGATAAAAATAAAAACGAAAACTTACGGATACGAGTTAGACGTAACTCGCAATTTCGATTGATGATGAGAATACGAGACCTATTGTTCGAGTCCCACGGATGGCGCCATTTGATCAAGCATAAAATGTAATACTTGAGTGCAATGGATTGGATTTGATTCGATACACTTCGTGACTTACGTGGATAACCCGTGAGCTTGTATTGAACTAAGCAAAGGGTGGTGTGAATCGGCTTGAAGAAGATAAATTTGTTATCTTCCTTTGATTAGGGTTTTTAAGGTTTGAATGTTGAAGGTGATTCAGAGAGAATAGAGGCTTCTCTTGATTCTTGTATGTGTATTATGTCATGTTCGTTGCTTGTTAGCTAGGGTTTCCCCCTTTATAAAGGGGAGGGGGCAGGCCCAACTAGGAAGCCCATGGGCTGAGGAGCCCAAGTACATGGTACATGATCATTTAACTCAAAATTTTGTAAGAAAATCTGTTTTTTTATCTTTACCATTTGTCATGTTATTTCTTTTGTTTTCAACATGTCGAATGAAAATATTGTCCCTATAAATGCAAACCTATAACTACCTCACACATTATATATACAACCACGAATAATTACAATGCCTCCCACGAGGTTTAAACCCACAACCACTAGATTGAAGGACAACTCACATACTTTTAGGCCAAAGACAGTTTGATTTGTGAAGGTAATATTAGCATCTTAGTTAACTTTTATGCCAAACTACCAATTACCAACCCAATGTTGGCCTTCGTTATCTTAAAAGTACTACAATTGTAAAGTATTATGAGCCCAGACAACACAAACAATTGAACAATTGTAACCACACAATCAACAAACTGATAAAAGTAATACGAAAAAATAAATCGACACGTGGATATAACGTGGTTATATTCGATCGGGGTGATCACTTTACTCCACGGCCAACTAGAGAGTTTTCTTGTATTATTTTGTAGCTTAGGGTTTATAAAATAATATGGTTACACAATATATATTAATCGTAAAATAAAGAAGTCGGCAAAAAAGAAACCAAAAATGGGCCGCTTAATATTTCGTGTCGCGGGAACAATTAATCACGCCGCCTAACTTGTTTCTGTAAAGTCCACGTGAGAATTGCACTAACCACAAATTCATTTAATTCTTGAAAAATAGGTCACGTGACTTGTATGATTTCCTCCAATATTTTCAACTTTCAATTATAAACTTTTGTACGATTTTCATATATCTCAACAATCTCCCACTTGAAGATCGGACAAAACCAAAATTATTAAACCCACAAAAAATTCCTTTCAACCAAGTTGAATCCGCCTCTCCATACCGCCAATACCAATTGGAACACGCACACTGATTAAACACGAATCAGATAGACTTTCGATAAAAGGCTCTCCAACTACACCTGTTGAAATCTGGGAACCAAAATAAAACCCTCTAACTCTCTAGTCGACACCTTCTTTCATCAGTTCATCAGAAGGCCAGTTGAAGCTATACAAAGCTTCAACTTTTCTGTTGTGACCACCTTAGTAAACATATCTGCAGGATTCTTCGAACCAAGGATTTTACTCAACAACAGTGTACCATCATTCACAAGATCACGAATAAAATGATACCTCAAATTAATGTGTTTCGTACGACTATGAAACACCGGATTCTTTCCGAGATGTACAACACTCTGATTATCACAGTATAAAACGCAATCGTCCTGTTTCTTGCCCAACTCTTCCAGAAAACTCTTCAACCAAATAAGCTCTTTACTCGCTTCCGCTACAGCCATATACTCTGCTTCAGTGGTTGATAAAGCTACACTTTTCTGAAGTCTAGACATCTAACTAACCGCCATTTTATCAACTGTGAAAACATACCCCGTAGTGCTCTTACCCGAATCATCACAACCACCCAAATTAGCATCCGCATAACCTCTCAAAATGACATTCTTCTTAGTGAAACATAATGCCATATTAGAAGTACCTTTCAAGTAACGTAAGAGCCACTTGACTACTTCCCAATGCTCTCTACCCGGATTAGACATGAACCTGCTAACAACTCCCACTGCATGAGCAATATCCGGTCTCGTACAGACCATCGCATACATTAAACTACCAACTGCCGATGCATACGGAACTTTAGCCATCTCTGCCTTGTCTTCATCCGTCTTTGGTGATTAATCTTTGGATAACTTTAGGACACTACCCAAAGGCGTAATACGTGTCTTGGCATCTTTTATGCTGAATTTCTCTAACACTTTTTCAATATACTTTTCTTGAGACAATTTTAGAGAACCTTCAACTCTATCTCTGACGATACTCATACCAAGAATTTGCCTTGCAGCTCCTAATTCTTTCATCTCAAATTCCTTAGACAGTTGTCTCTTTAACCTGTTGATCTCCGCCATGTCAGAACCTGCAACTAACATGTCATCAACATAAAGTAACAATATGATTTAGGAGGACTTGAATTTCTTCAAGTAGAAGAAATGATCCATGTCACATCTCATGTATCCACTCCTATTCATAAAGTCATCAAACTTCAAGTACCATTGCCGTGGCGCTTGTTTCAACCCATACAGACTTTTCTTTAATTTGCAAACCATCTTCTCTTTACCCACTACCTCAAAGCCCTCAGGTTGAGCCATATAAATGTCTTCATCAAGATCCCCATGTAAGAACGCAATCTTCACATCTAGCTGCTCTAGATGTAAGTCTTCAGGAGTAACAATACTAAGCACCAATCTGATAGTAGTCATCTTCACAACCGGCGAGAAGATCTCATTATAGTCAACTCCCTCTTTCTGTTGGAAACCTTTGACCACTAACCTTGCTTTGTATCTCCTTTTACCATCAAGTTCTTCTTTGATCATGTACACCCATTTATTATGCAAAACCTTTTTATCACGAGGTAGATTTACTAACGACGAGGTCTTGTTCTTCTCAAGTGAACTCATATCTTCTTTCATAGCAAGCTCCCACTGTATGGATTCTTTCAATCGCATTGCTTTAGAATAATTTTCTGGTTCACCATTTTCTATTAAAAGTAGATAATTTGTTGTAGCACCCCCAAATTTACTGTTGGCGGAAGCATACTTTGAGGTGCTATTAATCAAGTAATCACAGCACATAAGATATAGCAAACGACATCTACATGCATCGTTTTGATAAAATACATTAAAATAATAATAGTACATAAGTTTTACAAAAGCATTGAGTTCACATGATTGATTTGAGAGATTTTAATACATATCTAATTATACAAAATGTAGAAATGCAATGAAATCTCTTGATAACAGTGTTTGCATGCGACTCGAGCTAAGATCCTGAGTGCAGTCCTACTACTGCTGATCACCTGAGAATACATGTAAAACGGGTCAGCTAAAAGCTGGTGAGCTCACAGGTTTAATTGATACAGTTTAATGTATGTTACACAAGATTTAGTAAATTGATTTGCAACCAAGCAAATAAACAATGTATATATATCACTGCCATGAATACATAGTCTGAGCTTAACTGTGGTGTCAGGATCCGCATTCAAGGACCTGATCGAGGGTGCCTCCCTGAGAGTGCCTAATCTACACTCTTGTGAACAAATGCTAATGCGTCCGTTTGACCAGTTGGGGCTTCCAACCCGGACGAGGATTGTCAATCCTATATGGTACCATACACTAACATTCACGCTACAACCGTATTACCAAACTATGTTGTGGAGGGCTTTGATTGATTAGATAAACAAACTCATGCAGTACAAAGTAATGATTTAATACTTGCGTATTATGAAAACAAATTGAGCATGTATTCTCACCCCAAAATAGTTCAAATAAGTAAAAGTGGGGCTATGAGACTCACCTGAGTCTGATGTGTGACTGTGATGTGAGAGCTAGCGAATAGTAGTAAAATGTGGCCCAGATGGAGTCCTTTAACGTCCTAAACGTAAAGGATATTAACATGAGTGTTTGACTACTCGTTATGATTAAGTGTTTGTACAATATTGTTGGTGATAAATGTGTTGAAAAATAACTATTATTTTTCAAGTTAAAGTAGTCGTCAAATAGTTCATTGCGTGTAAGTATATATATATAATTTATCGTCGTCGTGTATATATATATATATATAAAATTGTCGTTGTCGTTTATGTTTGAAAACATAGTTTTCAATTGTTACGAAAATATATTTCGTTGTGTCCATTGTATATATATAAATACACTTGTTAAAAGTTCGTGTCTATATAGATAGATGTATATATTTAAGTTTGTTGTCGTTTGTTTTATAACGTTATTTGTATAGATATCCGTATAAAATAATGTCCCGTGGTCGTGTACAATTTTAGTACCAAACTTTGTGTCGTAAAGTTTTATAAAAATTACAACGTAACTATAATTTTTAGTCGTGTATTCGTTAATATTTTTGTACCATTTAAAACTTAATATATAATGATAACAATTATTATTAATGTCATTTGATTTATCAATAAAAACTTGCTAATATTAGTAAGTACTAAAAATAGTAACTTATGTATTCTAAATCAATCAACAATCGGTTGATGTTCATTTTATAAATTATGTACAAGTTTGACTCATTTATCTTAACAAAACTATGTGTTTTCTTACAATTCATAAATTTTTAATTATTAAAATAAAATATTGTTATACCACTGATCAAGATCATAGAGGTCGTGTAGTGGTGGTCCAAATGTAACTTGCCATCTGTTGAAAATATCATATTATAACAATAGAAAAGTCAAATAACAAGGGATTGAGATGCATATCCGTGTGTGACTGATCCGTAACTTGTTTTGTGTGCGTTGTCGCTTGACCCGTCCGGGTCTAACATGACACCCGTTCGGGTACGGTTTCTCCAGTTCGTTTTCACTCACAGTTGCAACTTATTTTTACGCAGTACATTCTTTTCAGTCTCAACTTTTATATATACAAATTTTAACTTGGTTTCATTTCATTTTGGGTTTTCAATCTCTTCCATATACACGATATTTACATGATATATATATATATATATTTAAGATTTTTGAAAGATAAGGAGATAGAGAAAAGACCCTCACTGTGATTTTAGATGATGATGACGATATGAAGATGATGAAGATGGTTATGTTGTTGTTGTTAATGGTGATGACTACAAGCTGAAAATGAAGAAGAAAATTGATGTTGATGATCTCATGCTGCTCTACTTCTTGCTCCCTGCTGTTGCCTTTGTTGCCGATGAAAAAGAATAGAGACAGGAGAACCAATTATTTGAGTTGGGTGAATTGGATGTGTGTGTGAAATCTGAGAGTTGAAAATGGGAGTATATAAAATGGTTTTTGGTTGCAAAATTTCAACTGAGGGAGCGTGGGTTTAACAGGAGAATGTCTCTAGATATTTTCCTTGTGTAAATATAGTAGGTTTTTAGCCTGCTAATTTCGGGTACGGGTACAATTGTGTGCCAATTTTCGTTCAAATTTCGTAATCATATTTTGAGGTATTTCTCCAAATACTTTAATATGAAGGGAAAAATAATATTTTTATTATTTTTGACCTTTTGGTACGTTTTGTATTTGTTTATGTTCGCGCAGGACACATTTTAAATAAAATGTATATTTGTTTTCGTTTCATTTTCATTTCTGACTGATCGTATAATATTTTCAAATAAAAATATTTAAAAATATTTTCGAGTTCATTTCTGAACTTTTGTATCACCAAAGATTGTAATTGTTTTGTTAGATTTATTCCAATATTGTTTCATATTGTTTAGTTTATAATTATAAATAATTATAAAATTTCGTTGTACTTTTATCCAAAAGTTTTGGGCATGCTAGACTTATCTCACATCAACAGTTCATAGTGAATTAGTGTAATAAATACGTGAAATTAAATATATAAATATATACCTAATTTGGAGGAGTGTCACATTTGCTGATGGAGAGAACCTTTTTACAGGTTTGGGCGTTCTAGTGGAACGTCTCAAAGTAGGAAGTGTAGGTGTGACAGGCTCATCTGTGCCACTGTCATCCACATTACTTGAGCTCCCACTCACTTCAGATCTTTCCCCAGTCTCTGAACTTTCTCCATCACCTGACACCTCACCGTTATCTGACAATTCATGGTTTCCTGAACTCCCACTAGGACCTGCAAGATCATCGACAGGAATATCATCATATACAAAATAATCATGTTTCAGAGTTTTCGTTACCTTGCCACTATAAACCGTACTCTCGTCAAAAGTGACATCTCTGCTACAGATAATCTTCTTAGATTCATCATCCCAACATCTATAACCCATATCATCCGAACCATACCCAATAAATATGCATTTTCTTGATTTTGCATCAAGCTTATCCCTATTCACATCCTTAGTTTTCACATAAACATTACAACCGAAAACTCTAAGGTGTGTGTAGATTACCTTCTTGCCAAGCCATACCTCTCCTGGAATTCTAAAACCCAACGGTGTTGAGGGTCCCCTGTTAATCAAATACGCTGTTGTATTAACCGCATCGGCCCAGAACATCTTAGGCAAACCTGTATGCAACCTCGTACTCTTTGCCCTCTCATTCAAAGTCCTGTTCATGCGTTCAGCAACACCATTCTGCTGAGGTGTTTCTGGAACTGTTTTCAACATCCAAATACCAATCTCAGCACAATAGTCAATAAACTTCTTACTGCTGTATTCACCTCCATTGTCCGATTTTAAACACTTAACCTTCAAGTTAGTTTCATTCTCAACAGCACCTTTCCACTTCTTAAAGGTAGCAAAAACATCAGATTTATATTTAAGAAAATAAACCCATACCTTTCTAGTGGAATCATCAATGAAGGTGACATAATATCGAGAACCACCAATAGACTCAACCGATGTAGGTCCATAAAAATCCGTATGAACTAGCTCAAGCTTCTCCATCTTCGGTGTAGATCCCAATTTCCCAAAAGTAACCTTCTTTTGCTTACCATAGACACATGGTTCGCAAAAGCCAACTTCAACTCTTTTTAAATCCGGAATCCTCCCACTAGAAACAAGCATCTTCATACCTTTCTCACTCATATGCCCGAGCCGTAGGTGCCATAGAGTAGATTCGGCCCCTACATCAACTGTAGCATGTACCCCATTCTCATCACTAGGTTCCTCAATCATATAAAGTGTTCCCCTCTTATGTCCACGAGCTATCACACGATTTCCCTTAACCACACGCCATTGTATATTTTCCAAAGGTAACATCACTACCTTCTTCATCTAACTGACCAATAGAGATAAGCTTCCGTCTAAGATCTGGAATGTATCTCACATCTTTCAAAGTCCAGTTAGTACCAAGGGATGTCCTTAATACCACATCTTCAATGCCTCTAATATCCAATCTCTTGTCATCAGCTAATCGGACCTTACCACGACACGGCCTGAAATTCTTCATCGTATCCTTGTATGGGTTGGCATGAAACGAAGCTCCTGAATCCATAATCCAAGACTCAGCCGCATTCTCAACAGAATAAACTAATGCGTCATCTGTCTCATCAGTAGCCAAATTCACGTCCTTAGCTTTCTCAACAGTAGGGTTCTTACACTGAGATTGATAATGACCCTTCTGATTACAATTCCAACAAGTGACATTCTTTCTATTCTTAGAGTTATTCCTCTTATTGGATCTTGATCTACCCTTCTGATTCGACCCTCTTTCAGTTTTCCTATCCCGGTTGTCTGTACTCAATAAAGAACTAGACGATTCACCAGAATTCCCCTTCGGATATCCTCCCCTAGAATCAAGTCTCGAATTCCATCAAACGTGAGTGCAGTAGTCCCAGATGAACTACTAATTGATGTAACTGTACCCGACCAATTTTCAGGCAATGAAGATAACAATAGAAGTGCTTGCACCTCATCCTCAAACTCAATATTTACCGAAACCAGTCTCGACAAAATATTGTTGAACTCATTAATATGATTAGTTGCATCTGCCCCTTCTTTCATCTTCGTATTAACTAACTGACGAATCAAATAATCCTTATTTGCAGCATTAGGTTTCTCATACATGTTAGAGAGAGCCTTAAGACAATTAAAAGTTGTCTTCTCATTCACAACATTGTATGCAACATTCTTCGCGAGTGACAATCGAATCACGCCTAAAGCTTGACGATCTAAAAGTGCCCAATCCGCAGCTTTGACACTTTCTGGCTTATGCTCTATCAAGGGTTGATGTAGTTTTTTCTGATACAGATAATCCTCTATTTGCATCTTCCAAAACCTAAAATCCTTCCCATCAAATCTGTCGATCTTAAACTTACCTTCGTCCGCCATTGATCCCAAAACTTCAAACCTTAAGGCTCTGATACCAGTTGTAAAGTATTATGAGCCCAAATAACACAAACAATTGAACAACTGTAACCACACAATCAACAAACGGATAAAAGTAATACGGAAAAATAAATCGACACGAGGATATAACGTGGTTATATGCGATCGGGGTGATCACTTTACTCCACGGCCAACTAGAGAGTTTTCTTGTATTATTTTGTAGCTTAGGGTTTATACAATAATAGGGTTACACAATATATATTAATCGTAAAATAAAGAAGTCGGCAAAAAAGAAACCAAAAATAGGCCGCTCAATATTTTGTGTCGCGGGAACAATCAATCACACCGCCTAACTTGTTTCTGTAAAGTCCATGTGAGAATTGCACTAACCACAAATTCATTTAATTCTTGAAATTTAGGTCACGTGACTTGTATGCTTTCCTCCAATATTTTAAACTTTCAATTATAAACTTTTGTACGATTTTCATATATCTCAACAACAATCTCTCCACATTTTTAATATTTCAAATGTGCACGTGCCACACCGTTTCCTGTTACGCTGAACTAGGTACCATACTAGTTTTGATCGGGCATGCTACTTTCGGGTTCCACTGTTTTTCAATTTATCAGTTCAGGTTTAGCTAGTATTTTAAGCAATTTTTGATAAACACATAAACGTTCTTCTAATTGGATAGGCTTACAATGTGTAAATACAATAATAGCCACTAAGCATATTCGTTAAAGTGGTTCCCAATATGATGTGTATTCAAAATCTATGATGGTAGATTTCCTCTGCTTCAATAATTCATATAAAATATCCACTAGGAAAAGCGTGTCACATATTCTTAGTTATGATTCTGATACTAATTTAACTATGATCGTTAAAGATTATTTTAGAAGTAAGCAAATTAAAAAATAGTTATTTTTAAACATTTGTAGTCCAATATAAATCACATAAATATTTGGGTACAAGGGTACCTTCATCATCACTGAACCTCAAATTTCCAGAAAGTAAGTTGTTATGAGCAAACACTACAGTCGCAAAGCGAGCTAGAATGATTGAATGTGAATCAAATATGTGTTGAGAATTCTACGTTTAGCAGCATCCACGGTGTAGTTAAGATAACCTGTCAATTTAGTGGTTTTGGCCTTGGGGGTTTTAATAAGTCACGACTTTAAGGGAATTTTCGATCTACATAGAAGGAAAGAAAGGAAAAGATGAACTGAAAATAAAATTTTATTAGGCATCTTGTTAGCGCATTGTTGATCAAGATCTAATCAATTACATATACAAATGCGTTGATTATTTCAATTGTTAGGTACCACCATTTTGATGGTACCACATGAGCCTTTTAAAATTGAATTTAGTCGTTGTGATTGACAATTTTGATATGGTTGTTTTATATGTTATAGTTTTATCGCTCAAGTAATGCATACTTATTTTCAAACAATGAACATAGGTGTTACATCTAAGCCAAAGTTTCTAAATACAAAGTGATAAGACAAACAAAAAATATTTTACTATTGTTTATCTAGAATAGACATTATATATAGACATATAGAGCTTAAGGATAAATAAAATAGACTCTGCTTGGTCCAGAATAAGAATTCAACCTATTTGTTATGTTTTTTTTATACATTTTTTATAAAATTGTTTTAGAGTTTGAACAAGTAGGTTCTAATTTCTAACGCAAAACCATGTACCGAACCGATTTTAATATGATAGTTTTTTTTATTATTATTGTGGTAAAATTGACGGCACCCCGGCAAATTTTGTTAAAACCAAAGAACAAACGTTATATACAAAAATACTTTGGACATACCTAAAGGAGATTTAATAAATATCCCAACCAAAAACAAAACTACTAACTAACCTTTAGCTAAATATTCTAAAACGGTCCTATATATGTTACACCTAGAAATCTAGAATTATCAACAATATCATAGTAATCATATAACACTACACATTAACTATACAACTTCAACACCTTTTCCAAACCTGATGAGAACATACTCTGAGATCTTACCTTCTTGAAATTGTCCACACCATAACTCATAAGATCTACACTTAGGCCCTTAATATCATAATTTTGATTTCCAACACCGTCAGTGTGACTTATGCTTACGATCTCAGTTATCTTTTGAAATCCCAAGTAATTGGCTTTACTTAAGTGGACACTTTGATAAGACAGGGCTAAACTCAACCATATTTGACTTTCCATAATCTTCATATTCTCAAAGACTTACGCACCTATGTTCAAATACAAAGCAGTTATATCCATATTGACCCATCTTAGATTTCATCTTGACCATATTGCCACTTTCTCTGTTATTACAATCGTTTTGTCAATAACTTGTTTGAACCCCAAAATCAAACCTGCAATTTTCAATTCAGGCTTCATTATGGAGTAGTAATAATAATACCAGTAGCTTTTAAAAAGTCTTGTTACCATATGTGATCCACCTTCTTCTCCTCTACCTTGATTCCAATTAAGAGCCCATTTGCAATCCACATACTCAGTTTGACAGCTATATCCTCTTACCATCTTTCTTATCTTGCTCAGATTTGCATTTCAAACAAACTATATATGAAATCATATAACTGGAACAAAAGATGACATCCCCCAGACTGACACCAAACCTAGGGACAACACATAAAAATGTGTTTGAAGTAATCCAATGAATGATTGACCAAAAAGTGTGGCAAAGAACATTTTGATAGGCTAGTTTTGGGTTCAGCTGTTTTCCATTTATCAGTTTGGTTTGGTTTGCGTCTTGTAATTTTAACCCATTAATGAACTCATTGAACAATTAATCTTTTAATTAGATAGCTTGGCATAGATACTATTTATTGTCTTTCAGGTTACAAGTAATGCCTGAAGTAATCGATTTTTAGAGCTTAAATGCCGACATGCCGCTACTTTTTCTTCAAAGGAATGGGTAAAAATAAAAGATGCCTAGAAATGTGACAGGCTTACAATGTGTAGTTACAATCATAGCGAGCATATCAATTTGTCCAAGTTCTACTTTTAAGAGATTCAGTTTCAGAATGTATATATCCTTCGATTATGATACAAGCAATCTAATCCCTACAATCCAAAGCATAACCAAATACAATATAAGCAATCCATTGTATGACTTAAAACTACTTAGTTTTGGATCAACCAAATTAACCCAAAGTATAGAATTCAGGTAGTGTATTAAATTCGACGAAGTAAACGTTAAACTTGCAAAGTGGATATTCACGCGTTTGCAACAGCAAGCAATTGTGGATACATTCATAATGATAACTATGTTTGCATTCCGATGTTCCAATCTGCTCTTCTGCTGTGTATTCTTCGAGACAAATCACACAATTCTCTTCATTATCATCATCACCTAATTCTTTCTCTTTACCCATAAATCGACTAATTTTGATCACACGTTTTTCTAAAAACTCTTCCTTTGACAAGTTAAATGTAGCACGTTCAGACTCATACCACATTACAAATCTTGCAATCCACATACTCCTTCATTGACGTACTCCTCATTTTCCTCCTCATCCAGATTCAGGTACGTAGCAGTGACCACCGACCCCTGATTCGCTGTGAATTCCATCCTACGAGTTATATAATCATCAAAGTATAAAACTATACATAAAATTCAAAGCCGACGTAACTATTCGTCTTTCCTTTTATTTTATTTTTTCTCAAGAAGACACGATTTCCATGTTTCCTTATATGATTTTTCTTCTATTTTATTTTTGTATTGAGTTCTTTCTTCCAAAAAAATGATTTTATCTGATAAAATGTCACACCCCGTCAAACGGTAACCTGCGGTTAAGTACATTGATTGCGGAAGCGTGTGACGTGGTGGGGCGCGGCAAGAGCATTGGATCATTCACACACAGAACATATGACTATTGCAGAATATAATATTAAGATTCCATAAATAAAAGTTATTACAAAAGCTACGACTTATCAAGTCGTAGTAGTAGTAGTGTTATAAAAATAACATGCATTTGTTTGCATTTACAAAACAAATCGGGATTTCGTAAATATGACTAAATAGTTGTAGTTATACAAAAGAAATCCCTTTGTTACAAAAGTGGCATCCTAATTCGTCACGGGTGGTCGTTGTTCCAATATGCATGCATTCTTACGTGGCTGCTAATTCCCTGAAAAACATATTAAAATCGTCAACATAATTGTTGAGTGAATTCACAGGTTTTGTATACAAATAGAAAACCAAGTTACGAGTAAATCGTTTGACAAACAAGTCAAAAGTGATCAAACATGATCAAGTAAAGTGTTGAGTAAATAGTTGATATACACGTCATAGTGATCAAACATGATCAAGTAGTAAGTTTGCGTTGGAGTTCATCCAATATATATCGTTGGAAACGCATTTCCAATATGTAACTCGTTAGAAGACCCGCAGGTGTTCTAATATGTAAATCGTTGTCGTTTGAAAACCCGCAGGAATTCAAATGCATAAATCGTTGTAGTTCGTTGTAAACACATCAATTCGTATACGTTTGGAAAATCATTCCAGTGTATAAAGCGTAGGAAAACATAGACGGTGATCCCCCAAAGGTTAGCTAGACCTTTTGAGTTAAAGTCACGACACCTAGTCCTATAACCAATCCACGACAAGTTGTGTATCGTTTTTACCTTTGTAACGGGTAAATATACGCTCCTCGTTGACAATAAGTCGATGGTTGGCATGACCAACACATAGTGGGAGGGGCTGTCACGTCGATAGTACTATCCGTATATTCAGTGGCTAGAGTCACCTAGCTAATGGTTATAGTTTGCAAGCAAGAGGACTTCTATGCACTACAGTAGGTTCGTACCAGGATTCGTTGTCATGTTTCCAAGTATAGTATGAAAATAATTCATAAGTAAGTAGTTTTCGATCATCATATGAAAAGCAGTTTATAAATAAACAGTTTTCAAAGCAGTTTATATGTTTTTCACCCCTGATTTCAAAGCCGTAAAACAGTAAAAGTAGGGGCTAGCGAAAGTGTTTGCCCAAAGAAAGTCTCCTAGCACCCTAAACGCAAGAGATTCGTTTGTGTAAGTAGATGGCTTGCAGCCAATCTATGTTAGTCGTTCACTCATTTTGAAAGATCATTGTGTTTAAATGTGTACGATCCGTTGGTGATGTTTTCGTAATAATAATTTTAAATGATATTATTATTATGCTTGTTTCGTAGTATACTTTGTAAAAGTATATGTTTAGTGTTTTCGAGTTGTGTTTACATATAGTATTTCGTTGTAGTGTCGAATCAAATACGTTGTGACGATTCGTGTGGACTGAATGTGACTTGCGACATAGAGTGCGACAATCAGGAGAATTGCGACACAAGGTTTGTGTCGCCAGTTACGAGATTCAGAAGAGGTTACGACATAAGGATTTGTGTCGCAATTGTTGTGAAAGTCCATAAGGTTGCGACAAAAGGCCGTGTGTCGCAGATCTTTGCGAAGGTCAATAATCGTTACGACAAAGGGTTCGTGTCGCAGTATTGCGAAAATCAAAGAAGTTGCGACAGAGGTATTGTCGCAGATTATTGCGAGAATCGGATTCGTTGCGACACAAGGTTTGTGTCGCAGTAGTTTTGCGAAAGTTGGGCCCTTGCGACACAAGGGTCTGAACGTTTTTCGTTTTCGTTTCAAGTACTTTTAGTTTGACATAAGAGTCGTTTTTCGTTCGATTTTTGATAAGTAAATTACTTAAAACTCATTTTCGACCAAAACTTTAGTATAATTAATTTGGTCGAACGTTTAACGTTTCGGGTGCCGTTTTTGTTGACTTAGTCAAACTTGTTCGTTTTGACCCAAAATTTTTACACAACAAATCTTAATGTTTTAGTACTCATAAAAAGTAAGTTTTATAATTTTTGGCAAACTCAAAAGTGCTCGTTTTTAATCGCGGGAACGAAAACAGAATATGGACAGATTTTCTTCTAAATACACACTTTTGTGAGCTCGTTTTGACTAGTCAAAGGTCTAAGAAAAATTACCAAATTTTTACCAAATGTTCCCCTGTGTGTTAGCTTTCAAAAAATGTAAATCTCATAATTTTTGGTTAAGTCTAAGTGGTTCAAAATAAATCATACATCAACAGTGGTCCAACAGCTCAAAATTGAGACATATGTTCAAAGATCTAATTATATACTAAGCTACACTTAACTTCACGAAATGAGATTATACTAGATTTGAAGCTAACTAAATTTGTGACTTTTAGGAAAAAACCTCATGTTATTTTGATCTTTGTACTTCGAGTTATGATCTCATGAAGTTAGGCAAAAAATATGACTTTGAAGACAGGTATACTATGTCAACTTTAAAATTCATTTTGAAGTATCAAATGTTGCTCAAAAATTATGAAACCATTTGGAAGTGAAAGATAACTTCTTGAAATTAATTTTTGACGTTTGATTCTACATTTTTGGTCTTGTTTTGAGTACGTCATCACGAGTTGAAAACGGAGTATTTTTCTGTCCAGTTTTGTGTTTTTGAGTATTTTTGTTTGTTTCAAGACATTTTTGTGTAAGTTTTTAGCAAAGATTTGGCCAAGATCTTGTGAGTGAACTTTACTAACATGTTTTTACATGGAATACATGAAAGGAAAGTAGAGAGAATGGTTCCTTACAAAGATTTAGAGGAAGAAATGATGATGATGATGATGATGATGATGATGATGATGATGATGCTTGAGCTTGCTTTCTTGTTTGTTTCCTTGCTTTTCCTTTGTAAGAATAAGGGTGGATGATGATGATGATGGTTGTTGATGGTCTTGTGGTGATTTGAGGGCTGCTGGAAAACAAGAGGAGGAGAGGAGAATAGAGAGAGAGAGTTAGTGAAAGATTGAGTGAGATTATGAACTTGTGTGTGTAAGTGTTCAAAGGGGTGAGGGGTTGATATGGTGAGGAGTGGGTTTGGCCAGATTTTTTTTGGTCAAACAAAGGCATGGCCATCTCCTCAATTTGTCCCCTAATTTATTGTGTAGACATTTTGGTCATTTACCCGTTAATTGCGTTTAGCGTTTTATTGTTTACGCGTTAGTTTTCATTTAGTTAACGGTAGATAAACGTTAGCTTTTCTCGAAGTATTATTTCAAATACTTTATTTCGTGTTTTTAAAACATTCGTTGCGTTTCACTTGGTTGTCGAATTCGATTCGTGGACTATCATCGCGTTCGTTACGTTTTATATAAAATGTATAATCGTTTACGTTATGCTTTAAAGTTATAGCATAATAATTCAATGTAAATAACTACTATTATAAAATAATTTTACGTTATTTATAAAATTCGTATCACCAACGATCGTATTTGTTTGTCGGACTCAATCTGATTGTGTTTCGTGTAATTATAATAATTACGTATTTCGTAATACATCAAGTATTAAAATAGTGGGCTTGCTAGACTTACCTCATAAAAGTAGTTTAGTTTTCATTAAGCAGGGAATTAGCGTAAGAAATGCACGTGATTATAGTACGGAATTATACCGTAAATGGAAGAGTGTCACATAAAATACCCGGCTAAGTTTTTCTTTTAGATTGGTTGAAACGAATTAACTAAAATATTAAATGAGAATTTAGCTAGGTTTTCAATAATTATTTTAATTTTAATATATTAAAGCATTTGTAGTCATAACTACGACTCATGCAACGGTTAATCACCGACACTTGAGTATAACTAACTCGACTAGTTAAATATCAAAACTTATTACAGACCACAATTATTATAATACTCACTCCGTCCCAAATCTATTGTCCCCTTGTTGACTTTGGAGTCTTTCTCTTCCAACTTTGACCTTAAATATTTTTATTTGTGTTATATAATACTTGATGCAAATTATACCAATGAAAATACATTCAAAATCCAATCAATTCATATATTTTGCATCAAATATTATCTAACACAAACAAAAATATTGAAGGTCAAAGTTGGAAGAGAAAGACTCCAAAGTCAACAAGACAATAGATTTGGGATGGAGGGAGTAGTAATATTAGTGGATTTGTCTTTTTGCACCTTTCTAAGGGTGCTCCCATCGCTTCTAATCACTTCAAATCGGTTGATAATCGATTACCAAGTGATGAGAAAATGGTGCCATTGGTATAATCGGTTCCTCATCACTTCCTCTTTTAATCACCAAACCGATTTGTAATCGGTTTAAAAATGTGGAGCCGCGTACCTTTTTTTCGTTTAGTGTATAATAACGGTGGTATATTGGTAAATGTGGCGCTCGAAAAATGAAGTGATTAGTCATTGATGACAGTGGGTAATCGGTTATAAATTAGTTTTGAATTAGTTAGTGAAATGCTGACGTGGCGCTGATGTGGCAGAAGTGATGAAGAAGTGATTAAATCATGGTTGGGAGTGGCCTAATAAATTACTTAAAATTTATACAAAAAATAGTGTCTCCTTTATAGCAACTGTGCACACACAAAAATGAATTTGTTTATAAAACATCTTTTTGTTGGGTTCTAAATAAATCGAATACGTTTTATACCCATCAGCTTTTGGGAGCGGTTCATAGGGGAATAGAGAAGGGAGGGAGGGACTACTTTGCAATGGAGGGAGGTACTATTCTGCAATTTTGATAAAAGTTATGGACCTGCTCGAAAATTCGCAAGAAAAAATTACCTAAAATTTTATTCAATCAGAAAACTTGTTAATATGCAAGATTCAGTCAAAATGCTAACGAACGTAAGATGCAGTAACAAAATACAAGATGCAGTAATAAAAATATAGGATGTAGTAAACAAGTAATACTAATTTTTTAAATTCAAACATAAAATCAAGATTTACAACACATAAAAATGCTAAAAAAAATTATAAGATGCGGTAACGGTATACAAGATGTGGTAAACAAGTACTAGCACAATTATACATTCGTTGCATTTAAGATGCAGTAACGTAAAATGCAGTAGAAAAACTGTACGATGCAGCTAATTTTTTTTCAGATCTAAAAAGAAGATCTACTTTTTAGATCTAGATCTACGAGTTTCCAGATCTAGATCTATATAGTGGTGGTGGTGGAGCGGCGGTGGTGGTGATAAATGGTGGTGACGTTGGTGCGGCAAGAGGAGATAAAGAAACGACCACGGTTGGTTACGTCCAGTGGAATTGAAGCCAGTTCACCAACGGTGGTTGTCCGCATATCAACTCTCTGGCAACAAAATCCATCGTCGTTTTCTCTGTTTTTTTTCCCGTCACGACGATGGTGACGGTGGTGGTGGCGGTGGAGCTACGGTGGTGGTGGTGGATCGGCGGTGATGGATTTGGTGGAGCGGCGGTGACAGATGTTATGGACGGTAGTGGTGGTGGTGTGTTAGTGTGTGTTTTGTGAAGAGATACATAGAGTTGAGAGTGTACGTGTGTTTTGTGAAGATGGAGGAAGAAAGTGACCCCCCTCTCCTTATTTTACATAAATTGCACAAAAAAAACCCTTTCCCTATCTGCCCTTTCTAACACCCATTATCCAATGATCTTGAATCTTAACTTTTATAAAATAGACCACCCCTACTTTAATTCTTCCTCTTTCATACCACTATAATTCATATGTTCAGCCCACGTCCTCAGCCCAAATACTTTGCTATATTTGCCCCTCAGCTCCATTATATGGAGTAAGATACAAGAAATGTATGTAACACAAAATGATATATGGTTTTGTGAATTAGTCGTATTAAGGAACGTCTCTGAATTTTTAGAGGCTCTGGGTAAAATTATCGTATTACAAGAATTAGGCCCGGTAAATGATGTCAAATAAGTCGATATAAGGTTCAGGACGACTTCAAGGAGAGCGTCGAGACGTCATCAGTTTTGGAGCGCGAATTCTAAACGATATAGTTTCCAAATGGAAAATAATTAGAAAAACTAAACTAGTAGGCATATATATAGGCTTAAAACTTTGATTGGTAGATGCGAAAAATTAATTGAGTGAGATTAAGAGAGAAAAAAATTCAACTAATCAAAAAATTAGGTCGAGTTTTAAGTCTACATAAATAGACCTATTTAGCATTACTCTTTTCAAATAAGTTATTTCTTTCTCTATAATGTCTCAAACCCCACTAGATGGTTATTAACCCTATTGGTCAAACTCTAATTCGTCAACATACAATTTTCAATGTGATTTTCAATCGACATATATATATTTTCAAAAAATATATTTATTTATATAGTTACAAATGAAAGTTCTCTTACTTCATAATAAATAGGATTTTTGATTTTTATGTTTCATTGTATATATTAAACTTATCACACTATTTGAGATAAAGTTGGAGGCCTCCAAAATTTGGAAGTTCTGAGCGATCGATCACCTCGTCCATCTTTAAAGACAGCTCTGGTGGTATCATAAGTAGGAATAAAAAAATTTCTTTTCTTGTAAGTCTCTTGTTTCTCTTTGTTATTAATTTGTGGTATCTTGTATTTAGTTAAATTTTATATTTATAATTATAATTATCTATTATCTATATTTGTTAAGAGAAAAGTTAATATTTGAAGAATGGAGGGTCCTCCAATTTAAATAACCATTTTCACATTTTTAAAAAAAAAGGGAATTTAAATATCTCAAAAATCATATGTCTATAAATCATAAAAACTACACCATTGAAATTAGTATCTTTTTATATTTAACTAGAGATTTCACATGGTACTTTTAACAAAATTTTCTTTTTTTCTTTTTTTGATTTTTTAACGGGTGTTATAAATTCGTATGTTAAATTTCTTATGAAATGGAGTAATCCTGATAAAATGAACTTTTCTCTACAATGTTTTTAGACCTGTATGTTTACATACGTTAGCTTTTCTTAGTGTACTTATAATTATATAATTCTGTGTACAAGCTCATATTCATAGTTCTTATTTTAATTTAACAATGTCTTACATTCAATCATCGTACGTCAAACATTAAATCATTCTTATATAACTTTTTAAAATCCATATAGAATCATATACTTATGCATTCTGAGGTGTTTCAGAAAGTAATCTTGAATACCTCCGTCAGGAAAGTTATCGAAAATAAGTCACGTAATAACACGTGATTGAATCAGCGTACAATATATATTAACTGAGAGTTCAAGGTACTATGATGCACTATTTACAGTTTAACCTAATTAACCAAGTTGAGGTACCACCATAAATAAAACCATTCTAAGACTTTAAACTTGTTTTTGTACCAACAAAATTAAGCAAAAGTAATGAATTCGATCAAGTCTATCAAAATTTGATTGCAGAAACGTTAAACTTGCAAAGTGGACATACATCATGCATATGCAACATCAACCATTCATAGACACATTCATGATGATAACTATGGTTGCATTCCAATGTTCCAATCATCTCTTCCGCTTTGTATTCTTGGAGACAAACCGCACAAATTTCTTCACCATCATCATCAGCTTCTTTCTCTTTACTCATAAATCGACTAACCTTAATCGCACGTTCTAAAAACTTTTCCTTCGAGAAGCCAACGGCACGTAGAGACTCATACAACAATACAAACTCTGCAACAGCCACAGCTCCGTCATGACTTTCCTCGTGTGTGCAATTCAGATATCTAGCAGTTACTACCGACCCATGATTTGCTATGAGTTCCATCCGACGAGTTTTATAATTTTCAAGCGATAACATAGATTTAATGTCAAGGTGTTGATTGTCTTCTGGAAAAATTATACTTTCATCGTCGAAAATAACTATTACTTCATCTAAATCATCATTATCATCGTTACGTGCGTTTACGAGGATATATTTGCGTGCTTCTTTGAATGCAATACCGTACGAAGTCGTTGTCGCCATCGAAATCTTAACGTTGAGAAACTAATCTTTAAATTTTCGTATCCGACTAGTTGTTGTTTCTGCTTACATTACGTGTGGGGATCGATCCAATTAATTTATTTACAGGTCTAATAAGTTGTTGAATAAGGAAATTATATGTCCTAAGACTATACCAATACCAAGTGTTTTATGTATCTGGATTATAATATATATATTATAAATTATAATTATAATATAATAATAATAATAAATAATACTCCCTCCGTCCCAAAATTATTGTCCACCAACAAAAAGCACACAGTTTAATAAAAGTGGGACCACAACAGTTTTCAACCACTCAAATAGAATCTGCACCCACTAAACTATCTTTTTATTGGTTGAAATGAGAAGTGGACAATTATTTTGGGACATCCCAAAAAGGAAAGATGGACTATAATTTTGGGACGGGGGTAGTAATAATAATATTAATCATTACGAGTATTAATTATTAACTTTCACGTTTCCTATTAGTCTTTCCTACGTGTCACCAACAGAGGGTCCCTAAAATATTTCCCTGTCACGTCACAATAATCCAAAGATGATATGTTGCACTTAGCTGAGTTTCGCAACAGCTTAAGTGGTGGTATGACGCGCTTGTCGACGGCTCGTGTCGTTCCGAGGACGTCGAGTCGCACGTCGGTTGGAAGTTTAAAATTTGTCGCAACGTCTACTTTTGAACCACTTTATTAAAATTTAGTAAATAATCATTGTTTTAAGATGTTTTCACTAAAGATTAGCCCAAAAAGTGAGGAATAATGTACGTAGTCTGTATCAAGTTACAGACAAAGTTATGAACCCGTGGTGAACCTGAATATATAAAATTGTACAAAGTACAAGAATATATCTTCGTACAGGATCACCTAGTACTGATTTATGTTAAGTAATTTTTAAGGTGTGAGTGTACGTTAATGTTATATATGTTACTAGTTTCCAAACCCATGTGTATACACATGGGCCGTTAATCTTTTATTTAAATTTTTATGTTTGTTTTAATATAGTAAATACAAACAATTACAATACACCGGAAGTTCTCTCAAACGTACTGAACACATCGGCCAATGACTACCCTCGAATCATATTCCCAAATCTCGATCATCAGAGACGTCCGTATCATGACATGGTCATCATCAAGGCGAGATATAATGTTTGATGTGTGTCTGTGCAAGATTTCAAGCTAATCCAAAGATGTCACATCAACATGCAGTCAAAAGAATCTTTATATACTTAAAAGGCCAACCAAAATTGGCCCCGTATACGGCCTTGGCACATCGTATACGACCATAATGGACCGTATACGACCCTAGGAACCCCGTACACGGTCCTAGGGGGGCCAGCTGGTCTCTATACCCATTTGCGTCACCTCCGTGTCATAGACTGAATCCTTAATGTATATGTTGCAACAATTAATTTGATTATTGGCGAGTTGGTTTCTTTATTTTAAAGTTTCACTATACTATTTTTTCATATCCCTCCATAAGTTACAAAGTGTGAAAAAATAATGTGTGTCTTAAGATTCAAATGATTACAGAAATTTTTGTGAGAATGGGGAACCACTATGAATGTGTCACGTGTCACTAAACCCTCTTTCCTCACGTTTTTAAAAATTAAATATCTCACAAACGGTAAGTCAAAAATTCACAAAAAATTGCACCATAAAAATCAGCGTTTTATTCTCTTCGATTAGAGATGTGATAAGGTATACTTTCGACGAACTTTTTTTTTTCTGTTTTTCGGTGGGTTTTGAAAACAACTAACACATGTATTATCAGCGAGTAACACATGTGTTACTAGTAACACATGTGTTACTAGCGTAGTAACACATGTGATACCAGCGTAGTAACACATGTGATACCAGATAGTAACACATGTGATACCAGCGAGTAACACATGTGTTACTAATTTTGTACAATTTGTAAAACCCCCCCCCCCCCCCCCAAAAAAAAGTCGTCGAAAATATACCTTGTGATATGGCAAATCGATGAGAAAAAAATGCTGATTTTTATGGTGTAATTTTCATAATTTTTCGATTTACCGTTTGTGAGATATTTGATTTTAAAAAAATGTGGTCAAACACCGTCAAGATACGAACGCTGCTTTCTTCTTTGTTTTCTTTTTCTTTTTCTTTCTACGAAAATCTCTTAATTTTGTAGTGTGTGTGATGTGTTTTGTGTGTGTGTTTTACGATTTGCAGAGGAAGCAGGAGGAAGCAGTTAGGATAGGGTTTTTAATTTTGTGGGTCAAATGGGCTAATTTTTTTTAATTAATGGATTGGGCTACTTATTAATTCTTTCAATTAAAATTATTATCTAATTAAATGTTTGTGGTTAATTAATTTATGAATTAATTTTATATATAATTTTTAATTAATTTATTGTTTTATTAATCAATTTCAAATATTAATTTATTTCTCTTAAAAAAACAAAATTTCTAAAGTTCATAACACTATCTACCACACCACAAAATTCTCAGCAACAACATTCTCCCCAGGACACTGTAAAAACATCACCACACCTTATGTTCTTATATCATATAAGGGCGGGGATTTTTTATTAAAATAAGGCGGTGTGTCTTGGCTGTTTTGGCGCCAGATGTTAAGATACATAAAGGCGGTTATTGTATTGTAAGGCGGTGTTTAGGAACCGCCATTTTTATTATTGATGGCGACAAAAAAAATTAAAAAACTACCGTATTATTAGGCGGTTCAAGGTAACCGCTTTTAACGGTCTGTATTTGATTTCCGCCAAAATTTCTAGTAGCAATTACCAAATTCCAGTACCCAAATATTGGCGATATATCGATTTCCAGAAAGCCAAATAACCGAAATCACGACATATATACATGGTACAAATATCCAGCAAATATCGTAATATTATTACAAAACATCTTTACATCAAGTTCATCTAATTGATCAGGAAGGGTAAACATTTGCAAACCTTTTACAGCCATTGTACCGCCCGTTCTACACCAAACACACTAGTTCATCTGATAACATTGATCACGACAGGTACACATTGGCATACTTTTTACAGCTGTTATATACCAAATCATCCACATCCGTGGATAAATGACTCTTTGTGTCTCTCCAGTTCTATAACCAAATTGAATTATCAAGTTAAGTATCTACAATGAACAAATATATTATATTTTCATATTTCTTAAGACTTACCGTAGTTGGGAAGTTTGTTTGCTTAGACACCATCATGGTAAACATATTCATCATAACGTAATAACCACATTCCCAAGTCGATTTTTGTTGGGGACACTTCACCATATTGCATTTCCAGCTCCCGACACGACACCTTATATAAATATAATTAATTTAACAAGTGTAGAAACAATATTCATCATATCTCAGAAATATCCATATTGAAAAAATCTTACTCTTCCACCCGAGCAACAAATGCATAATCTTTTTTAGTTTTTAAACCCTTCAATAAATTTAAGATGTAGCCCGTACGTGTGACATTGTCGAGAATGAAGAGGATCCAATGTTCACTAAACAAATATTTAGAAAGCCAATTGTAAGTAAAGCAATTATAATTAAAACCATGAAACGTAGTCACACACACAAAAACATGCATATACATACACACAGGAAGACACATTTGTATAAAACGTACTTGTGATGATTATAGGGAGCCATGAAGAACTGTTTGGCACTATGATGTTTAAACTGCGAGATGATGTGATCGGTAACACTCTTGTGATGAGCCTCCTGTTCACAATACAATGATTGGCATATACTAGGATGTAGGAACGCACATCTGTTTGGAGGTAATTGCACCTCGTGATAGACCCACAAGTCCTTAATTAAGATCAATATATCAAAATTATGATTGAAATAGTAATATTAATAAATAAGAATATAAAGACACTTTTTATAGACATTATTATAGAGCTTACATCGCCCACCAAGACATAATGGTTAGATCGAGATACCTATTCATCAGCCAAGTTCACAACGCATCATAATCACTCCATTCCTCATACGGACCAAGATCGGCATACATCCCAAGTGGCAATACAAGTTTGATTGGACAAGGATTCGCTGCAAAATGGTCATAAAAACGTGCACCCAAATGTCTAATTCTTTGAGGTCTACTGATGAGCTTAGCCTCCAAATGTATAATTCTTTCGGTCCTTTCCAAGAACTCTTTAGATTGCTCTGGTTGTGGTGAATGTGGTTGCACAATCTAAGTTAACAAAGCATTAATTAGATGATATATATGGTAAATATCGCAACATTATATACAAAAATATTAGACAATAAAGCACACATAAGAATCCGCCGGTTGTGCTGAAGTTTGGTGACTAGTGGACTCGTGTGGCGATGTATCGATGCCAAGCTACATTGAAAGAATTGAAAACAGTTACGAACTGAATAACTTGACGCATATATACATATAAGAGTTTCACATATAATTAATTATGATCATAAACTAGGCCTTTAAGCCATTTAATTACCGAATGCCTAGGTGATGAGTCATGAGGAAACGCAGAGTTGAGTGGTGACATGTTGTCTCTAAGCTACATTTAAACAAAAAGGTTAACTATATAATTAACACACACACATTGATCCAAAACAAAATTCCAAATTAAAGTTTACCAACCTTGATCGCTTTGCATGGCCACTGAATAACTTCACTTCTTGCATCTTTTAAACATTTTATGCCGTATCTGGCAACCGGGATAGGCATACCTTCACAACCTTCTTCGACGGTATCCACTTGTACATATGCATAACCTGGCTGTAATCCTTCCTTCTCACTAGGGTGTGTCATCCCTCTCGCCCATCTATCGACGTAATCACCATACGACTTCATAAGTTGACACGGGGCTGAATACTATATTGTATATATATATAATACAGTTTTAGACGGTATTAATTCAAGCTATAAGTGGAGGTTTTATTGGATGAATTAAAGTAATTACTTCATCATCATCATCATGCTCTCCACTACCTCGGGCCATGCGTGCTTCAATCTCCTGAATATGGCGTTGCTGTTTTTCGATTTGGAACGCCTGTTTTTCATTGATGGCTTGCACTTCTTCTAATAGGCGTTGTTAAGTGCCAGCCATCTGCTTTTTTAACGCGTCAAGAACTTCAACCGTGACCGTTTTCCTCTTTTGACCCCTTTTATATCCGAGGGCCTTTTTAACCCCAACAATGCTAGAAACTGCCCGAGTACGCCCGCCGTGCTCCTTTCCTTTTAACTTTATTAGTGGTTCTTTCCAATCCAGATACAATGTACCATCTTCGACCATCTCCTGCTCGTATCTCCACTGTTAATAATGAGATAAACATATAGTATTAAAACAGTTTAAGCTAGGTAGATTATAAATGATACTATTATCTATTCTTACCAAATCTTCTGCTGTCATTTTAAGGATATCCAAAATCTCTTTCACTCCGGCTTCCGAATTTTCCCGTACACGCGCCAAAATATACATAATCGAGCGCTCGCATTGAATATCCTTCAATATAGGAAACATGGTTTCTAAATTGGATTTGTGATTATGATAATACTCCAGCAACCCAGCATAGCCCAATCGTTCAACTCGGGGAGGGTTTGTATTCTTAGCGGCGCTATCCTTGGCTTTGGCACTTATTTCCTTCAAAAAAATATATGCAGCAAAGGTAAAAAAGTTAAAAACTTTTGTTGTAAAAATATATATATATATATATAAATCGGCCACAAGTATTCTGTGACAAACCAAAAATGTAGCAGAGTTTCGTGTAGCTACAAATTTTGCCCAAGGCTCCTTTGGCAAAAAGTTGTATGTTTCGAATGGGGATATCCCTTTCCTTATGAACTTTGTGGTAAGCTCACTCTTAAAACCCCTCCATAATTTATTGACCTTTCTCAGCATCGTCTCTTTGGCCGTATCATCTCTATAATTCCAGTGAGCTTTAGTATGTTCCCATAAATGGTCTAACATGGCTGGAGTTAGTAGGGTGTGGTCATTTGGATCAGCAACCATTTCAAATGATAAGGAATACAAGCTTTAACCTCGTTACCAAACCAACTACTAAAGTCTGCCCGGTTTGGTCCAAATGGTTCACCTTGTGGTGTGAACTGGATGCGTCTGTGAGGATCATAAGTGTTGACATTTGCTCGAGCCGCCCCTCGTCTACCACCACCACCACTACTTCTACCCCTACCCCTACTAGTACGTCTACCTCTACCTCCTTCATCTCCTGCTTCCATTTTTATATATATTTTACCCTAAAAAATAAAGGTAATTAAGTAATTAAGCTTATATATATATGTAGGTATTTATATATAAATACCAATCTTTTTCAACAACATTAATTTGCATTTTTATTTATATAATTTTCATATTCAACATTAATTGTTAAGAAAACAACATCAAGTAATAAGATTGATGTGACTCAAAAAGTCATGTTTTTAAGTACTTATTTCCGCACTTTTTGGGCTATTCTCTGGTGAAAATATTTCAATATAATCATTTATCATCAAAAATCACCAAGGTAGTCTAAATAAAGGCGTTGCTACAAAAATAAGTTAAAACATCCGTTTAGCACGCAAACCGAGACAATGTTCCTCTAAGTGTGGGATAGCAGGTATAGAATACCTTGAATTAGATGATTTACAGATTTTAATGTCCAAATAGCTTTACTCAGAAAATGTTCCTCAAATTTTCAAAATTTTCTAAACAAAAATAATAAAGTATGAGCCAAATCATCCGAATAGCTCTACTATTTTTGAGTTACGATTTCTTTCGAAGAGGAACCATTTCTAATATGAGTTAGTTATTCAAGAATATTAGGGAAATTAAGGTAGAAATTTCTTAAATAGGTATTAACAATCTAAGGAGCATGGCTAGACACATACAAACCCAAATTTGCAGTGAGGTTTTGAGCCTTAAAAGCATTCATTTTAAATGCTACATTGTTCATTTCTTGTGTGTGCCGATGCTAGTTTCTCTAAATTAGAACTTGTTCCTGACATACCTTTCGAGACCACATTGGAGAGTACCGTACGCAGTATAGGTGCAATTAGATGATCTCGACATTCCTTAGGATTTAACCCATTCTTACATACCTTTTCAAGCCCAAAACCCTTCCGATACTCATTTTTAGTATCGATGATCCGCCTAGAAAACCCTGTTGAGCCTAAACCTTTCGTTTCTTCAAAACCCTATATCTTTAACCGCTCTTCCCAAATTACCAACAACTTATCTTGGAATTTCGAAGGTTATGAAAAACATCTTGAAGAATCTCTTTCTGAATTGATCTACTCCTCCGTGTTCACTAAAATTAGAAAATCAAGAGTGCGAAAAATTGGCACCAGAAGAAAAGACTCGAAGAGTCCGTGATAAGAAAGAAGAGATTTCCGAAAGAAAATCAAAAATATCCTTGGAAGTTCTCTGGCAAAGAAGTTCTGAAGAAAGAAATGAAAATAAAAGGCAGAAAAATAGAGAAAAGAAAAAGAAAAGAAAATAAAGCTAAGTGCTTCAGAGTATCAATCTTTCAAAGAAAGATCCAATGAAATGCGAGTAGCTATCTTCTCCGTTCTACAATAAGTTTTTCATGATTCTTAGAATGCCTAAGATAAGCAACCCTTTACAACCAAAAATCGCCACTATCCATACCCCTTAACCCTCACAAACATTACAACCCACTCGAATATCATGGGATAATTAGCACCGTCCTCTTCCTGAGTGATGGAGACCCGATTCTCGACCAAGCTTATGATGATGAGTGCTGCATGACTGGCTATTTGAGCGATTTCGATTGTGCTAGATTGATAGGAAACCCGATACACTCTGAGTGAATTGAGTGACCACCATTAGTGATATCGCCTAGTCATGTATACACCAAGATCACGAGATTTGGAAAGTATGCCTGGGAAAGTCAATACTTATTTCTGAAAGGATCATCTTAGCTTTCCCTATGTTCTCTAAATAATTTTCTCATATGACAAAGTGGTAACTTTTTGGAAGTGCTCTAACTCACCTAAAATCTATAAAATGTTTTCACGGGACACAACTGAGTGTTGCTTGAGGACAAGCAACGCTTAAGTGTGGGATACTCGATGTGACTCAAAAAGTCATGTTTTTAAGTACTTATTTCCGCACTTTTTGGACTATTCTCTGGTGAAAACATTTCAATATAATCATTTATCATCAAAAATCACCAAGGTAGTCTAAATACGGGCGTTGCTACAAAAATCAGTTAAAACATCAAACCGAGGCAAAAACAATCACCTTAAATATTTCATTCTTGATTATCCTATCAAATTAGATCTTAATGCATATTTTATGATTCAATAGGAAAATCCAAGATCGGAGGTGAAAGAATCAAGAGAAACGGGTGAAGAACGAAGAAGATGTGCAGTCTGGAAACCCGCCGATCGTCATCCGGAATACGCAAAAGTTAAACACTTCCAAATTTGGCAAACTTAGTGCCATTAGAAGCGTAACGGAAAAACAAAGCCAACGGCGCAAGAATCAAGCAAATCGGAGCCCGAACAAAGAAGATACGGACGAACCAAGCAACCGAGAAACAAACGGAGGCCAAACGGAGCACCAACCCCGCCCCCCCCCCCCCCCCGGGCACCTAGGTACCGTATACGGTACCCTAGGTGCCATATATGGCCCTTAGGGTGCCGTATACGGGGGGTGTTGCCTTGTAAGGTGGCGTTTGCCCCCTCCCCCTTGGTACGCTTGCCCCGTATGCTGCTTTGATGCTTGTATCTTATGCTTCAAGACTTGTACAAAGGCTACCACCCTTCTCCTATAAATAGTGGCTCCATTTTCACATTTCAAACACACCATTCTTCACATACTTCTCTTTCTCTCTCTAGCACTACTCTTAGGAGTTAGAGGAGAATTGTTCTTGTAGTTAGTTATTCTCTCTAGTTTCTCTCTCTATCACTACTCTTAGGAGTTAGAGGAGAACCAGAGAGATATAATTTAGCGGTTAGAGCTAGAGCAAAGTTGTAATTGGGTAATCAAGCTGTAGCAAGGTTATTCAAGTCAGACTGTTGTAATCCTCAGTATTACTCTTCTAATCCGGTGATATTATCTTATTCTCTTACTGTTATAATGTTTACTTTGCATATTATTTCAGTACGATCTATGATTGTTGTCATGCTGATTAGCTAGATTAATATGTGATTGTTGAAATGTAGATGTTAGGATTAGGGATGATGTTTAATTAATATATCTTATATATGATCGGTAGTTGTTATGTTGTATACATGTTTAGACTTATCCTGGATGTAGACTTAATTAATCACCCTTTCTGGTCTCTCACGTGACTGTTGCCTTAGGATAGGATCTGATTAACCCTAACTACGAATACACAGTTATCTCCTGTTTGTATGAAACTGTGGGATCGTCGTAATACGGCAGACATTTTAGCTGCTAAACAAAACAATTGTTAATAATTCAAATAATCAGTAAATGCAAATAGGTCACTAAAAATTTCGGAAGCATTTCTGCTAAAAATGGAATAATCCACCATAAAGGTTTAGCCTAAAAACTACCGCAACAATCAATTTCATAATCCTAATTTGCATCTATAAACAACATTACTCAAATTGCTAATAACATATATACTTAATTAATAATCATGGCAATTATCGATTCAAAGTGAACTATGACAATTTGGTACCAAAATGAACATAAAAATAATCACTTTTTACCATCACTAATATTTAGTCTCAGTAACTAGCAATCATTCTTAATATTCAACATGAATTATCACAATCACAAAATAGAACAACGACAATTTTATTACATAACCGTAATCACAAACATATGTGTACCAAACAAACATTTGCATTAATCATCATGTATCCAGAAAATTAACAAGTATTAAATCAAAACATAGCAAAAATTGGGTACATATCATAACCACATTATTTAAACACTAACGGATAATTCGAATAACACAATATATGTAATTCATTACAAAAATGAGCATGGCATTGCATAATCTATGATAACAAGAACATAATTCAATCATAAAAGCCTATAATCATACTCAAATTCGAAATACCCAATTCACATTCAAAAACCCTAACTTCCAAACAAGAAATTTAACCAACGAAAATGAAAATCGGAAGTTATACCTTGTAAAGGAAAGTGCGTGGAACACGAAAATATAAAAATGAGGAAGAATGCGTGGCCGGAATTGGTGGTTGGATGATGGCAGTTTGCAGCCATGGGTGGTGATGGAGGTTTAGGTTTTGAAAATTGAGAAGAAGAAGGTTGTAGCCAGTTTATGCACTTTTTGATCCATACGGCGTATGGATTTCCATACGGCATATGGATTAAAAGGCCCAGGTCAACTCATTAAACCCAGTCAACGCGCAGCCCACGACCCAACTTCAATCCATACGGCGTATGGATTGAAAATCAGAAATTTTTCAAATTCGATTTTCAAACTACTTTTTAACCTAAATCCATCACTTATTTAATATAATTAAATACCAAACCTGGAGGAGAACCACAATTTCAAATTCTTCACAATTCCACACTATACATAAACAAAATAAATTAACAATCTATAAAATAAAAATAATACTTAATTAACACTCAAAATAATATTCAAAATCCAATCACACAATAATAAAATAAAATCCAAAATAAACAATGTCGTTAAACATAATCCAATGAAATCAAAGTGTCAGAAGTTTAAAGCAATGATAAAATGATGCAAAAGATGAAATCAATGCATAGGATAGAGAGCAAGGAAACGCTCAGTGACATTTGCAAACACATTATTCACTTCATGTCCCAATAGCTGAAAATTAACCAAGTGAGCACTAGCCGCAGGTTGAAGATAAACCAAGTCCCAACTTATCTCATTTATTGCCCGATTATTCACTCCCTCAGGTGCAAACACAATCTTATCATTCTCATCTAAAGTTACTTCACGGTTCGGACTAGCTTCTTCTAACTCACTCATAAATTCATATACTGCTTCTCTAATACTCTCATGTCCAGACAACACCTGGCTCAGTTTCAAATCACTTACACTCCTTTCAATTTCCTCAAGTGCTTTCTCTTGATGAGTTGTAAATTCTAATTCAGACTCCTTGAAAATGCTTACCAGCTTTGTATATAACTCTACTATTCCAAAATAAAAATGTTCAACTGGTGTGAGCAACCTATCCAAAACTACCAAAGCATCCATATTAACTACAAGAAAAATAGCTAAATCAATAGTAACACTCGGGTGAATGAAACTAGGATTAGCCCTCTTTCCTTCCTCCTTAGCCAATATTTCCAACTTCTGTATCATATTCCTTAAATAGTAGGGAATGGTATTATGCACAATAACTCTATGCGGAGTAGCATCTCTCAAATGATCATCTAGTTGCAACAACCGCACCAACTCTCTCAAACTAGCTACAATTTCTTTATCCACCTCAGAATCATGATTTCCAGTTGCCATGTTCAACACTCTCAGCATCCTGTGCAGACATGCTGCCTGATTAGAAGAGTAAGGAAACGAAGATTGTACCAAAGCCTCATAAATCTTCATGTATCGCTTTTTCTGAGCAGCGAAAAAGATCCCCTCTTCGTGAATCCTAATGACCAAAGACTTCCTAAAATCAGTAAGATCCTCATAGAATTGTTCTTCAAATCCAAACTCCCTTGCTACATCTGCACTATCTAACACGTTCTGAATTAGGACTAACTGATGATCAGAGAAGTAAACAGAAGATTTCCGAATCAGGTCAGCGGTGAAAGGAACATCCCAACTGAATTTCTCAATAGCATCCAACACTTCCTGACAGGATAAAGTAAGGGGCAACGCACTACGTCCTAGATGTGTAAAAGATGGGACAATGTTTCCCGAACTCGAACCAAATCTTTCCTATCCACATTGTTGTTGTTTGCATCACTTTCATAACTCCTAGCCATTGAATTACTAACCTAAATAACAATTAATTCTGAAACACAAACACTATTAACGAAAAGAAAGTTAGTTCACACAAAATAAATAAAAATAAATATAAATAACATATACAAAATTTTAACTACTAAAACTCCAACCGGCGGATGGATTTCCATCCGCCGGTTGAAACTAATCACCAAATAGTTAAACCAAATTAAGGTAATTTTCGTTTCAACTAAATTATTAACAAAACTTATTATTACAATTTAATAAACTAATTTAACAACTTTGCCAAAAATTTAATTAAAAATTAAATTATAAAAGTTTACAATAACTAATTCCTATTTAAATAAGCAACGCAACCGTTCCCCGGCAGCGGCGCCAAAAACTTGATGCGTGCGAAACGAGTCTAGTTTAATTTATTTGTAAATGGAAATACCTTATTTATACCTTTCACACAACCATGCAAGAATACCTGATCGAATATAAGTATAGACTCGGTAAGTCCGAGTCGATCACAGGGAACGGTGGTATTTATAAAAATAGAAAGTACTAATTAACTAAGAAAACAGTAAATAGGGGGCGTTTTAGTTCCGTTCGAACAGTTGTTTATAAAATATTAAATTTAAATAAAACAAACTAAATAAAAACTTAAATTAAAATTACAAATAACTAACAATAGATACTAATAGGAAGGAATAAGTAATTGTATAATTAACTTCACTCATGTTCATATATCCCGATTCTTTACGTATCGATTATCTAATTGTGATTTCTTTTATATCAACTTAATGCCAAATTCTTCAATGATACTAAATTGAATGTGAACTAGCCAACTTTCCGGGTCCAACTAATTCCTACAATCTAGGGTCCAACATGAAACATTGATCCAATGTCACAAGATGATCAGTCAATTGTGTGATTTTCCCTAAACTGAGCATTAAACATTCACAACTCATTATAATTAACTCTAGTGGTATGACTCAACAATACCCAATAATTACTTATTGTCTTGTTCATTTTAAAGTAGATAATTATCGTTTACTCAACCTATCAAACTCAATCTATTTAGCAATAGTCAAAACCCTAAAATAGTGACTATCAATAATCAATAATCTTAAAGGAACTCAATCTCATTAATCTTATTAACCACGTTGAGCAACAATAACTACTAGTTACCAATAAACAAGGATCCACGAGTAATATAATCGTTTTCAATTAAATAACTTATTCAATACGCAATTATAATCGTTCAATAATCATAATCAGAGCTAAATCAACTACACAATCACTTCGAATATTCAACTCATCATAAAAACAGTAAAACTCAGATTATATAAGTTCAAAGTCATCAATAAAACTCAAATAAAGAAGTTATACCGAATTATAAAGACGAATCACGAAGAATCAACACGAACTATCCTCAATCTTGACTCCAGGTGCCTTCAAAATGCTAAATTAATTCGTAAATAAACCCTAAACTACGAAAATATTCGACTGTAAACAAACCCTAGCCGAACTCTCTGTTTTTGTGGTTTTTACGCGTTTTTATACTTCCTGTGTTTTTGATCCATACGGCGTATGGATTTCCATACGGCGTATGGATTGATTTTAAGCCCGGCCCAAGTCCACGTAACACTGGGCCTCCACCGCTGCATCCATACGGCGTATGGAATTTCATACGGCGTATGGATGAGTTTTTCAACCGATTTCATCATTTTTCTTCTTTTATTCTTTTCTTCAACTTCGGCTTCGCTTTATTCTTCAAAAGTGCATCATTTAACTCGATTATTGACTGTTTTTCGTTCCTTTCTTCATAACGCTCCATTTCCACATCTAATTGCAAATATGAACGAAATCAATATCTATTTTTAAATAAATGCAATAGAAACATCCAAGAATCGGGGTAAAATACTACTAAAATATAGTACTTTTGAGCGTTTATCACGGGTCTAGATCTTGTTAAGCCGTGAAAATGCTATAGTACACCGTTAAACTACCTCTGGTTATAAAGCTGTGTAAAGATACAATAGGTCTTTAAAACACCGTAGATATACCTAGGGTTAGAGTACTGTGGAAAATAAGGACACTATACACTGTACGCATGCCTAGGGATGAACGACCGATGGCAAAGGAGGGTCTAATCCATGACGGAAGTATTAGAACTTAAACAGATAAAACATGAGTTAGGAAATGAAATCAAGGATGCCGGCTGTGTTCCCAGATGCTTAAAACCCCTAAACTCTACTTAACCGACAGTTTAACTTATTCAGCATACAACCAGTATTACTCTGTTAAAATTGGATAAACATAGGTGTTAAGAAAAGTCAGTGTTGTGGACTGTCGCCTTATTCCTTAACCCCATTCAGAGGGTCGCTTGGTCTCCGAAAGAGACGGTGAGGTGGGTCTGAAGACAGTCCCATCTGACCAGAATCAGGATAGCCTAGGATTCAGTGACATATGCTTTAGGGTTACACCTAGACATAGGGTCCTAGTGTTTACACCAACCGTAAAGAAGATTCTTAACCAGAGTAATCACCTATCATCATTATAATGGATATCATCCCGAAACCCTAATCGTCGAAGCTTCAGCAATCACTCTCTACCTGCTGCTTATATTCTCGTTTACTTTTCTGCACTTTATTTTCTGTCTTTAGATTAGATTAGATAAAACCAAAACCATACCTACCTTGTTCTAAAACCCATCCTATTGTCAAGTTATCTTTGGTAGGTTCCAATTCAATTCAATTCGTTCCGATTTTGGACGACACTCGAGTTATACTTGCCACCTTATCCACAAGGTAGGTAGCTTGCAAAGTTTGAGCCCATCAAAATATAAATTTTTAAAACTTTCAACCCTCGCACATCTCGGTGGCCGTCGGAGCAACGATTCGGGACAAAACCCGACCGACCGCTGGGATCGCGACAAAGATATAGCTCAATTAACACGCTTCAAGAGTAGAGAAACTTACATGTATATAAACAAGATCGATCGAATACCTCAAATAAATGCACAAATAAGCCGTCGCACTTTTCACTGTAATTAATTTTTGGTGTAGTTCTTTTATCGCCAAAGTCGCCCAAGGTAATTTCGAGATGAGATATATATATTGATCGGGAAATATATGTTCAAATGCGTTCGCTTACAGAGTATTATTGGCGCATAAAGTTTTTGATATTGGCGGGTTCCAAAAAAGTCAAAATTTGAATTGGTAAGAAAATCGTCTTACATTGACATTTGTTAATATTAAGGCGGTTCAGTTGTTAACCGATTTACATACATACATACATACATACATACATACATACATGCATGCATGTACAGAGTTAGAGACATATATTTACGCACATAAGTATGTATATACGTATAAATATATATATATATATATATATACATACGTACGTACATACATATATATATATATATATATATATATGCACACATAAGTATATAACTACATATATATATATATATATATATATATATATATATATATATATATATATATATATATATATATATATATATATATATATATATATATATATATAAGGGTAATATATATCCTCCTTACTTGACACAATGCGTTTTGGGGCCGCAAGTAGAGCAGATCCCGTGAGAACACTGTAGTTAAATGTGCTCGAGCGGGGGTATTTCTAGGATGGGTGACCTCCTAGGAAGTAGTAGTGGTACGTAGTAGTGTGGTCGCCAAGAAAAAGCCGTGCGCCTGCGGCCGTGCGCCTGCGAGCAAAGCGGATAATATTGTGTCGTGGTAAGGCGGGATTACAATTATGGTATCAGAGCAACTCATGTGCCTTTCGGGATGGTGTGGCAAACCTCATCGAAGATGATGAGTCATAAGGGGGGGTGATTGTAACACCTTAAGCGAATCCCACATCGGTCATGGACATGACAGATCTGGGGCTTATAAGGGTAATATATCTCCTCCTTACATGACACAACGATTTTTTAGGGCCACAAGAGCAGATTGTAACACCCGCCAAATTAGGACTAGTAATTAGTGCCTAATTCTCTGTTAATACATGTAATTAGTTCCGTGTTAGGCTAATTAATGTATCGAATTATATATTGATGAATATATACAAACTTTGCGATTTAATTAAATCGTACGCAATTTAAATCGAATGTATTTCGGTTCCATAAATATGGACGTTGGTGACACAATTTATATTTAAGTATAAAACATTATCTGAAAACATTACTGGGTCCAAACTACTGTTTAAATTTTATTCCCAAAGTTGTCCCGCTTCGTACAATTAAAACTTACCTAATTAACAACAAAATACGCAAATTATTTAAATCACAATTTAAATCTTTAAATTATTAGATAATTGGGAAAACAATTTAATTAAATTATTAAACAAAATTCGTATTTTAAAATGGATAATTAACGCGTGAAATTTTCATTTAAACGTTAAATGACGTAGAAAACGAACACCGCGCGGAGCGCGGGGCGAAGACTGAAAAGTGGGGGACTTAACCTCCCACTTTCCATTTCCTTTCCTCATTTCTTTCTTATCTCTCTCTCTCTTACTCTCTCTTTTTCTCTCATTTCTACAAAAACCCCAAACCACCACCATTCATTAAAATCGCCAAAAAGGAACACGAAACGCACTCGGATCATCAAGATTTTTAGAGATTCACGACCACCTCGCAACGATCTACACTCCTATCTTTTCGGATTCCCATTTCGCCACTTTGTAAGTTTCTGACAAAATCCCGAAACCTCTCGATTCTTAGTATTTTCACTTGTTAGTTGTTTATATAACTCATATATGTCCATTACAAGGTGTAGAACACGATTTTATAGCGTAAAAATGAGTTTGAATTGGGTTTTGGCCGGAAAAATCTCGGCAGTCGAAACTTTCTGGGCTGGTGTTCTTCAATGCGACACAAGCCTTGTGTCGCATGATTGTGTCGTATAAAATCCTCTATGTCGTATTTTGTGTCGTATGAAGCCAGTTATGTCATATCCTATGCGACACAATATTGTGTCGTACCTTATGTCGCAAATACCATGCGACACAACCTCTATGTCGCTGTTGAATCAACATCTCGAATCTATGCGACACAACCTTTGTGTCGTATAGATGTTGTGTCGCATATTTATGCGACACAACCCTTGTGTCGCATGACAAACTTTTGTGTCGCATATTGTGTCGCAAAACACAGAAAACTCAGATTTTTACTAAGTGTCGAGACTCGAAATTTATCACTCGATTTTACCCGAATTCAGATTCCAGATGCGTTTTTCACCAAAGCAATATAGTAGAAATAAAAAATTTTCGAGCTGACCTGGCATCTCGACCCTAGCCAGGGGCCAGCCCCTTGGACCCCGCCAGGGGCGCTGCCCCCGGACCCCCGTACTTAGATTCCGTAAGCACATTTCTCACCAAGTGTCAAACTTGTATGACTTCAAAATGCTTATATGATACAACTTTTCAAACATAATGGAATATACTTTTCAAGTATAACACTTCGAAATCAATGTGATAACATCAGGACTATTATTACAATTAATCACCAACGGGCCGTACACGTTTTCAAACACTTAACAAATCAACCAAATCGTAGTAATTTGGACATATATATAGTTGTGTAACAACTACAAGGGTGATCTTTTGGGATACCCAATCATGTTTATAACCATCGCGTGTCGTGGACACCCTCAGGTTACAAGTCTTTGGACTTCATTACTCGGCTAATCAACTCAAGTTTATTAAGTTAAACTCACAAGACTCAGGTGAGTCTCATAGCCCCTCTTTTTACTGTTTTACTCAGGGGTGTGATACAATGCTTATTTTTAACATGTGAACGCAAGTACAAACATTTCATATACTACATGAGTTTTTCACAACTAATCATTTAAAGTCCTCCGTCAGCATAGTTGTTAATACGTTGTAGCGTGAATATTAGTATATGGTACCATATAGGATTGACCCTCCTCGTTCGGGTTAGCAAGCACTAACCGGATAAACGGACGTACTAATATTTGGGAAGACGAATGTTGATTAGGCATTCGTGGAGGCACCTCGCCCGGAATTCTCTATAGGGGACCCGGCCCTCGAGTTAAGCTCAACTATGTGCTCATGGTTGTATACACGATTACTATCATTTTATTTGCTGGATGCAAATCATTATTAAATCTTGTGGTTCATACTATGATACTTGATTTCAAACATGTGAGCTCACCAGCTTTAGCTGACCCATTTAGCATGTATCGCAGGTACTAAGCAGTAGGTTGTTTCGGCTTCAGGACTTTTAGCTCGAGTCAGCATAAAGACGACTGAGATTTTCTTGCATTAGTATATTTTGTACAAGTACTTATGTACTGAAATCTCCTTTTATTTAAACTCGAGCTATGTAAAGCTATAAATGTTGTAAACATTTCAATATTAATATATTTTGTTAAAACGACGCATATAGAGTCGTTTACTATATATCTTTGTGCTTTGTCATTGATTAGTAACACCCAAATCGTGCTTCCGCAAATCATTAAAGTTGGGGGTGTTACACAGATCCCGTGAGAACACTGTAGTTAAGTGTGCTCGAGCGGGGGTAGTTCCAGGATGGGTGACCTCCTGGGAAGTAGTAGTGGTAGTAGTGTGGTCGCCAAGAAAAAGCCATGCGCCTGCGGGCAAAGCGGACAATATTGTGTCGTGGTAAGGCGGGATGTTACATTTAGGTTTAATTGCTCGTGCTCCATTGAATATACAGACAACCATATAAATACATATAAATATCCAGGGGAATGTCGCCTCAGCTCAACCCACCACCCTTGATAGCGCTATCGGGATTGCACAGGAACTCATGGCAATGATTATCAGCCGTGAGGCATTCACTACTTCTTCTGTTAGTAACAAAAGGAAATCCGATGAAAGCCCTAACCTTCAGAATCAATCCAGCAAAAAGCCTGCGACTGCCAAAACCTATAATACTGACTCTGATGACAAAGTAGGGTATAAAGGAAGCAAACCCTATTGCTCTAAGTGCAACCTTCATCACGACGGTGCCTGCCCGTGCACCCGATGCAAGCGATTTGGGCATGTAGACAAAGATTGCAAAACAGTCATCACTGACACCAACGCCACTGTATCCAAGACCTGTTATGAGTGCAACGGCACTGGACACTTCAGGAAGGACTGCCCAAGGTTGAAGAACAAAAACAACGCTAGGGGCAGGGCTTAGGTGCTTAACGCTGAAGGTAATTACCAAGGTCCGAGTAAGGACGCAAGTACTTTCGATTATTGACAGTCCAACTACTTCCATGTTACTTACTTTTCTTCGACAGTCTCCTACTTATGGGTTGCTTACTTTACTGACATATACCTGCTTCTTAGTGTATCATTCTGTACCTTAGATCCTATACGGGAGATAGGATTTGTTTCTAAGTAATACTGGTAGAGTATAGTACTCTATAATACTACCGACGCTTACAGGCTATAAGAAAACTGTAGAAAATTACAGTTACCTTAGACTACTAGTACAAAGTGTAGCTGAACCTTAGTGACAGACTAACCGACTAAACTTGCTTCTACAGACAAAATAGTTTAATGCATCGAAAGCCCACCTCCTTTATTCCTTTAGCTGTCAGTAGGGCACTAATCTAACAAGGGGAGGAAGACAGCCTTAGATAGAGGTTGTAGAACCTCTAGTAGACTCACACAAATGTACAGACGATTACTACGAACAAATTTCGGGACGAAATTCTCCTAACAAGGGGAGAATGTGACACCCGGTCAAAAAGCACATTTTTCGTGTCAAATTTAAACTTAAATATACGTATTATATATGCGTGATATTTTGAGAGTATTCAAGTATTATATACAAATGTACATAAATATAACACAAAATGATTATTAAGTAATCATGTACAAACAAATATAAAACAACACGCAAACTTAAATACGGTCATTGGTGAAAAACATTTTTAAATAATGTATTATTAATGAGAATAATAGTTATTTACCCAGTTTAAGTTTTACGTACAATTAGTACAATGAAAACTATCCGTCTCTTGAACACAAAACAATGATATATTTATATACCATACTAAAGGTATTTTTATAAAATACTTAGATTTACAAATGTATACGATTTAATAATTAGGAAATTATCATTTCAAAAGATTTTACTATTTTACGATTGGGTACGCAAACACGGGTCAAATATTAACCACCTACCTCAATTATTGAGGCCGGTATACAACCGACCCCAATAATTCAAAAACACACACACGCACATATCTTGATCTCTCGGCTCTCTCCTTTTCTCTCTTTCGGTTTCATTTCAACAACAACAACAAATTAAACCACAGCTACACCAACATAATCATCATCTTCATCTTCATAATCGGATCATCATCATCATCGTCTTCTTCGTTTTCATCATCATCTCCATCTCCGGTCTCCATTTTAATTGTAAGGATTCGTTCACTTTTTCTTTGTTATTACTTGTTTTTATTACATATATTAACATGCTAAGATGTTCTACCAACTTGCTATGTCCAAAAATCGACCCAAATTGTTGAATTTAATCTGCTGTTCGTCACAGACCTGCACACCCAGATAAACCACGCGATCGCGTGATATTTCAACCGATCGCGTCATTTTTCATTCCACCCGATCGCGTGATATTCCAACCGATCGCGTCACAGTCTTGTTTCACCCGATCGCGTGATCTTGTTCCTGGATCGCGTGGTTTTCAGTTAACATGTGTGTTTGCAAATTTCAAAAGTGCATAAGTGTTTAGTAGCCCTTTTTCCCACGAAAAATATAACATCTTTTTAATTAACTCGGATTGAGCTCAAATTCGCAAGGTCACTCGTAAACGACCCAATAATCAATGCTAAGTTCCTTAGCCTTGTCAGTTTTAAGCCATCCGGGGTCGTTTAGGGGCCGAAAATGGGCCGTACTTATTTATAAAACTCAAACGAATACGCAAACCAAACACTTTGGACATAATTAAACTAGGTGAACATTTGTATGGGTTGTTTAGTGAAACATCCACTTACTTAGTTTAACCTCGCGTGTTTAGGACACTAGGAGATTACTGTTGGATCAACCGTACGTTTAGAAACGCTAGCACCCAAAGGTGAGTCTTGCAGCCCCATTTTTACTGTTTTTACTATTTTGGGGGAGATGCATTACTTGTTTACTGAAACGACTTGTTTACTGAAATATGTGTACATAGTTACTGTCTTACTGACTTATCTACTTATTGTTTTACTGTTTGACCGACTTTTAAACTCATTGTCTTACTGACTTTACTGGATTACTCTACAAACTCATTACTGTACAAACTTACTGTCGTACCGACTTATAAACTTACAGTTTTACCGACTTTACTTTCTACTTTACAAACTTCCTACTGTATGTACTACTATTTTACCGACTATTAAACTTACTGACTTATTGACAGGCTTTATTGTTTTCAAACTTACTGACTTACTATTTTACTGAACTACTCTACGACAGACTCATACTTTACTACTTTACCGACTTATAAACATACCTTTTGACTGACTTATAAACTCACTGGTCTACCGACTTACAAATTTTCTACAGACTTGTGAACATAGTGTTTTTTTTTTACAAACTTACAGACGTACAAACTTACAGACTTACAGACGTACAGACTTACAGACTTACAGACTTACCGACTTACAGTCTTACAGACTTACAGACGTACAGACTTACAGACTTACAGACGTACAGACTTACAGACTTACAGACTTACCGACTTACAGTCTTACAGACTTACAGACGTACAGACTTACTGACTTACTGACTACCGACTTTTCTATATACAAATCATTACATACTGACTTATTACAAATGTGTAAATCCTTATTGCTTTATTACATTTGTGAAACTATTATTTACTGTCATATCATATAAGTGCAAATAAACTTATTTACCGACTTGTGTTAAAATTTCTATTATTCTGATTTCAAACCTGTGAGATTCACCAACCTTTTGGTTGACACTTGTTAGTAATGCATTCTCAGGTACACAGCAACAGTAGGGTTGCCCAACAGGATTGCCAGCTAGCTCGAGTCGCATGCATTATATAGATGAAGATTTACTTGCATTATCTTTTGTATATCGATTATGTACTTAGAATCTTCAGGATCATTTGCGAACTCGCGGTTAATGTAAACTTAAGACTTAATCTATGCAACTACTTTTGGTATTAATGTATAAACGTCTCATGTAGAGTCGTTTGCTGTATACTTTTGGTGCTTTGGTTATTGATTAGTCACGCCCCGACCCGATTCGCTTCCGCAACCCGAAATAGGGGGTGTGACAGATTGGTATCAGAGCCTAAGGTTATAGTGAACTAGGTTGCATTTAGTGGGCCTAGACTATGACCGTTAGGCAGTATTCCTTATTAGATATAACTGGTTCAGTGATTACACCATATGAGTTTAATTTAACATAGCTTAGCTAACTATGTACAATTAAATGAATACGATGTAAAAGCTGAAAGGGGTTATGTTGAACAGGAATGCGATAGTTGACTCTGACCACGAGAGAAACCGAGACTTATACTTGTTTTGTGCTAGACACCCACTAGGCTATTATGTGATATAGGTGTATATACATATATAGGCCTCATCTACGTACTACTCTCCAGGATATTATATATTGAAGATATATGAATAGTCCTCATCCGATAATATACTCTCTAGCACTTACGCCATCGAAGATGACAAGTATGGCTACTACAAGTATTACTCGATATCTTGTGTAGGACTTTGTCCTCATCTAATACCGTCCATCTAGTTCTACACGGATGACATCCTACTACACTTTCCACTATACCGTCATATGCTCACGAGGAATATATCTATTTGTATTTCTTCTGTCAAATTTCGTTCTTCGAAATTCCATGTGGAACCTGTTGTTTGAAGGACTATAGGTTCCCATAAGCAAAACCGTACCCCAACCACTCGCAAACTCGCATCTAGTATGCAACTCCGTTGTTTGTCAAATGTGATTATCACTTGTGTCATTGTATATTACCCCATAAATATATATATGCATATGTGATGTATCATGTTTTGGTGCAAACAACTCATCCACTCTCTTTGCCTTTGTCAGAATCATGCCGCCAAAGAGGAATGGTTTCAGTCAAGCTGAACTCAATGCTGCGGTTACCCGAGCTGTAGCCGAAGCCATGGCAGCTCAAGAAGCTCTAAGGAATGCAGAGACAGTCAATGCTACTCCTGTTATCAAACTTTGTTCCTACAAGGACTTTCTTAGCTGCAAGCCACTTTACTTTAAGGGCACGGAAGGTGCTATTGGCTTAATCCGATGGATTGAAAGAATGGAATCTGTCTTTAGTCTCTGTAACTGTACTGAAGATAGCAAGGTCAAGTTTGCTGCTTACACCTTTCAAGAAGGTGCACTCACGTGGTGGAACACCCACGCAAACTCTGTTGGCGTCGAGATCGCAAACCGACTTCCTTGGCCTGAATTGAAGAAAAAGTTAAGGGAGAAGTACTGTCGCAAGGAAGAACTACACCGACTAGAAGTGGAGTTCTGGCATCTAGCGGTACAAGGGAACGATATTGCTGGGTACACCACCAAGTTCCAGCAATTCGCTCTGTTGTGCCCAGGTTTAGTTGATACAGAAGGAAAAAGTATCAAGAAGTACATCCGCGGCCTCCCGGAAAATATCCAGGGGAATGTCGCCTCAGCTCAACCCACCACCCTTGATAGCGCTATCGGGATTGCACAGGAACTCATGGCAATGATTATCAGCCGTGAGGCATTCACTACTTCTTCTGTTAGTAACAAAAGGAAATCCGATGAAAGCCCTAACCTTCAGAATCAATCCAGCAAAAAGCCTGCGACTGCCAAAACCTATAATACTGACTCTGATGACAAAGTAGGGTATAAAGGAAGCAAACCCTATTGCTCTAAGTGCAACCTTCATCACGACGGTGCCTGCCCGTGCACCCGATGCAAGCGATTTGGGCATGTAGACAAAGATTGCAAAACAGTCATCACTGATACCAACGCCACTGTATCCAAGACCTGTTATGAGTGCAACGGCACTGGACACTTCAGGAAGGACTGCCCAAGGTTGAAGAACAAAAACAACGCTAGGGGCAGGGCTTAGGTGCTTAACGCTGAAGGTAATTACCAAGGTCCGAGTAAGGACGCAAGTACTTTCGATTATTGACAGTCCAACTACTTCCATGTTACTTACTTTTCTTCGACAGTCTCCTACTTATGGGTTGCTTACTTTACTGACATATACCTGCTTCTTAGTGTATCATTCCGTACCTTAGATCCTATACGGGAGATAGGATTTGTTTCTAAGTAATACTGGTAGAGTATAGTACTCTATAATACTACCGACGCTTACAGGCTATAAGAAAACTGTAGAAAATTACAGTTACCTTAGACTACTAGTACAAAGTGTAGCTGAACCTTAGTGACAGACTAACCGACTAAACTTGCTTCTACAGACAAAATAGTTTAATGCATCGAAAGCCCACCTCCTTTATTCCTTTAGCTGTCAGTAGGGCACTAATCTAACAAGGGGAGGAAGACAGCCTTAGATAGAGGTTGTAGAACCTCTAGTAGACTCACACAAATGTACAGACGATTACTACGAACAAATTTCGGGACGAAATTCTCCTAACAAGGGGAGAATGTGACACCCGGTCAAAAAGCACATTTTTCGTGTCAAATTTAAACTTAAATATACGTATTATATATACGTGATATTTTGAGAGTATTCAAGTATTATATACAAATGTACATAAATATAACACAAAATGATTATTAAGTAATCATGTACAAACAAATATAAAACAACACGCAAACTTAAATACGGTCATTGGTGAAAAACATTTTTAAATAATGTATTATTAATGAGAATAATAGTTATTTACCCAGTTTAAGTTTTACGTACAATTAGTACAATGAAAACTATCCGTCTCTTGAACACAAAACAATGATATATTTATATACCATACTAAAGGTATTTTTATAAAATACTTAGATTTACAAATGTATACGATTTAATAATTAGGAAATTATCATTTCAAAAGATTTTACTATTTTACGATTGGGTACGCAAACACGGGTCAAATATTAACCACCTACCTCAATTATTGAGGCCGGTATACAACCGACCCCAATAATTCAAAAACACACACACGCACATATCTTGATCTCTCGGCTCTCTCCTTTTCTCTCTTTCGGTTTCATTTCAACAACAACAACAAATTAAACCACAGCTACACCAACATAATCATCATCTTCATCTTCATAATCGGATCATCATCATCATCGTCTTCTTCGTTTTCATCATCATCTCCATCTCCGGTCTCCATTTTAATTGTAAGGATTCGTTCACTTTTTCTTTGTTATTACTTGTTTTTATTACATATATTAACATGCTAAGATGTTCTACCAACTTGCTATGTCCAAAAATCGACCCAAATTGTTGAATTTAATCTGCTGTTCGTCACAGACCTGCACACCCAGATAAACCACGCGATCGCGTGATATTTCAACCGATCGCGTCATTTTTCATTCCACCCGATCGCGTGATATTCCAACCGATCGCGTCACAGTCTTGTTTCACCCGATCGCGTGATCTTGTTCCTGGATCGCGTGGTTTTCAGTTAACATGTGTGTTTGCAAATTTCAAAAGTGCATAAGTGTTTAGTAGCCCTTTTTCCCACGAAAAATATAACATCTTTTTAATTAACTCGGATTGAGCTCAAATTCGCAAGGTCACTCGTAAACGACCCAATAATCAATGCTAAGTTCCTTAGCCTTGTCAGTTTTAAGCCATCCGGGGTCGTTTAGGGGCCGAAAATGGGCCGTACTTATTTATAAAACTCAAACGAATACGCAAACCAAACACTTTGGACATAATTAAACTAGGTGAACATTTGTATGGGTTGTTTAGTGAAACATCCACTTACTTAGTTTAACCTCGCGTGTTTAGGACACTAGGAGATTACTGTTGGATCAACCGTACGTTTAGAAACGCTAGCACCCAAAGGTGAGTCTTGCAGCCCCATTTTTACTGTTTTTACTATTTTGGGGGAGATGCATTACTTGTTTACTGAAACGACTTGTTTACTGAAATATGTGTACATAGTTACTGTCTTACTGACTTATCTACTTATTGTTTTACTGTTTGACCGACTTTTAAACTCATTGTCTTACTGACTTTACTGGATTACTCTACAAACTCATTACTGTACAAACTTACTGTCGTACCGACTTATAAACTTACAGTTTTACCGACTTTACTTTCTACTTTACAAACTTCCTACTGTATGTACTACTATTTTACCGACTATTAAACTTACTGACTTATTGACAGGCTTTATTGTTTTCAAACTTACTGACTTACTATTTTACTGAACTACTCTACGACAGACTCATACTTTACTACTTTACCGACTTATAAACATACCTTTTGACTGACTTATAAACTCACTGGTCTACCGACTTACAAATTTTCTACAGACTTGTGAACATAGTGTTTTTTTTTTACAAACTTACAGACGTACAAACTTACAGACTTACAGACGTACAGACTTACAGACTTACAGACTTACCGACTTACAGTCTTACAGACTTACAGACGTACAGACTTACAGACTTACAGACGTACAGACTTACAGACTTACAGACTTACCGACTTACAGTCTTACAGACTTACAGACGTACAGACTTACTGACTTACTGACTACCGACTTTTCTATATACAAATCATTACATACTGACTTATTACAAATGTGTAAATCCTTATTGCTTTATTACATTTGTGAAACTATTATTTACTGTCATATCATATAAGTGCAAATAAACTTATTTACCGACTTGTGTTAAAATTTCTATTATTCTGATTTCAAACCTGTGAGATTCACCAACCTTTTGGTTGACACTTGTTAGTAATGCATTCTCAGGTACACAGCAACAGTAGGGTTGCCCAACAGGATTGCCAGCTAGCTCGAGTCGCATGCATTATATAGATGAAGATTTACTTGCATTATCTTTTGTATATCGATTATGTACTTAGAATCTTCAGGATCATTTGCGAACTCGCGGTTAATGTAAACTTAAGACTTAATCTATGCAACTACTTTTGGTATTAATGTATAAACGTCTCATGTAGAGTCGTTTGCTGTATACTTTTGGTGCTTTGGTTATTGATTAGTCACGCCCCGACCCGATTCGCTTCCGCAACCCGAAATAGGGGGTGTGACAGATTGGTATCAGAGCCTAAGGTTATAGTGAACTAGGTTGCATTTAGTGGGCCTAGACTATGACCGTTAGGCAGTATTCCTTATTAGATATAACTGGTTCAGTGATTACACCATATGAGTTTAATTTAACATAGCTTAGCTAACTATGTACAATTAAATGAATACGATGTAAAAGCTGAAAGGGGTTATGTTGAACAGGAATGCGATAGTTGACTCTGACCACGAGAGAAACCGAGACTTATACTTGTTTTGTGCTAGACACCCACTAGGCTATTATGTGATATAGGTGTATATACATATATAGGCCTCATCTACGTACTACTCTCCAGGATATTATATATTGAAGATATATGAATAGTCCTCATCCGATAATATACTCTCTAGCACTTACGCCATCGAAGATGACAAGTATGGCTACTACAAGTATTACTCGATATCTTGTGTAGGACTTTGTCCTCATCTAATACCGTCCATCTAGTTCTACACGGATGACATCCTACTACACTTTCCACTATACCGTCATATGCTCACGAGGAATATATCTATTTGTATTTCTTCTGTCAAATTTCGTTCTTCGAAATTCCATGTGGAACCTGTTGTTTGAAGGACTATAGGTTCCCATAAGCAAAACCGTACCCCAACCACTCGCAAACTCGCATCTAGTATGCAACTCCGTTGTTTGTCAAATGTGATTATCACTTGTGTCATTGTATATTACCCCATAAATATATATATATGCATATGTGATGTATCATGTTTTGGTGCAAACAACTCATCCACTCTCTTTGCCTTTGTCAGAATCATGCCGCCAAAGAGGAATGGTTTCAGTCAAGCTGAACTCAATGCTGCGGTTACCCGAGCTGTAGCCGAAGCCATGGCAGCTCAAGAAGCTCTAAGGAATGCAGAGACAGTCAATGCTACTCCTGTTATCAAACTTTGTTCCTACAAGGACTTTCTTAGCTGCAAGCCACTTTACTTTAAGGGCACGGAAGGTGCTATTGGCTTAATCCGATGGATTGAAAGAATGGAATCTGTCTTTAGTCTCTGTAACTGTACTGAAGATAGCAAGGTCAAGTTTGCTGCTTACACCTTTCAAGAAGGTGCACTCACGTGGTGGAACACCCACGCAAACTCTGTTGGCGTCGAGATCGCAAACCGACTTCCTTGGCCTGAATTGAAGAAAAAGTTAAGGGAGAAGTACTGTCGCAAGGAAGAACTACACCGACTAGAAGTGGAGTTCTGGCATCTAGCGGTACAAGGGAACGATATTGCTGGGTACACCACCAAGTTCCAGCAATTCGCTCTGTTGTGCCCAGGTTTAGTTGATACAGAAGGAAAAAGTATCAAGAAGTACATCCGCGGCCTCCCGGAAAATATCCAGGGGAATGTCGCCTCAGCTCAACCCACCACCCTTGATAGCGCTATCGGGATTGCACAGGAACTCATGGCAATGATTATCAGCCGTGAGGCATTCACTACTTCTTCTGTTAGTAACAAAAGGAAATCCGATGAAAGCCCTAACCTTCAGAATCAATCCAGCAAAAAGCCTGCGACTGCCAAAACCTATAATACTGACTCTGATGACAAAGTAGGGTATAAAGGAAGCAAACCCTATTGCTCTAAGTGCAACCTTCATCACGACGGTGCCTGCCCGTGCACCCGATGCAAGCGATTTGGGCATGTAGACAAAGATTGCAAAACAGTCATCACTGATACCAACGCCACTGTATCCAAGACCTGTTATGAGTGCAACGGCACTGGACACTTCAGGAAGGACTGCCCAAGGTTGAAGAACAAAAACAACGCTAGGGGCAGGGCTTAGGTGCTTAACGCTGAAGGTAATTACCAAGGTCCGAGTAAGGACGCAAGTACTTTCGATTATTGACAGTCCAACTACTTCCATGTTACTTACTTTTCTTCGACAGTCTCCTACTTATGGGTTGCTTACTTTACTGACATATACCTGCTTCTTAGTGTATCATTCCGTACCTTAGATCCTATACGGGAGATAGGATTTGTTTCTAAGTAATACTGGTAGAGTATAGTACTCTATAATACTACCGACGCTTACAGGCTATAAGAAAACTGTAGAAAATTACAGTTACCTTAGACTACTAGTACAAAGTGTAGCTGAACCTTAGTGACAGACTAACCGACTAAACTTGCTTCTACAGACAAAATAGTTTAATGCATCGAAAGCCCACCTCCTTTATTCCTTTAGCTGTCAGTAGGGCACTAATCTAACAAGGGGAGGAAGACAGCCTTAGATAGAGGTTGTAGAACCTCTAGTAGACTCACACAAATGTACAGACGATTACTACGAACAAATTTCGGGACGAAATTCTCCTAACAAGGGGAGAATGTGACACCCGGTCAAAAAGCACATTTTTCGTGTCAAATTTAAACTTAAATATACGTATTATATATACGTGATATTTTGAGAGTATTCAAGTATTATATACAAATGTACATAAATATAACACAAAATGATTATTAAGTAATCATGTACAAACAAATATAAAACAACACGCAAACTTAAATACGGTCATTGGTGAAAAACATTTTTAAATAATGTATTATTAATGAGAATAATAGTTATTTACCCAGTTTAAGTTTTACGTACAATTAGTACAATGAAAACTATCCGTCTCTTGAACACAAAACAATGATATATTTATATACCATACTAAAGGTATTTTTATAAAATACTTAGATTTACAAATGTATACGATTTAATAATTAGGAAATTATCATTTCAAAAGATTTTACTATTTTACGATTGGGTACGCAAACACGGGTCAAATATTAACCACCTACCTCAATTATTGAGGCCGGTATACAACCGACCCCAATAATTCAAAAACACACACACGCACATATCTTGATCTCTCGGCTCTCTCCTTTTCTCTCTTTCGGTTTCATTTCAACAACAACAACAAATTAAACCACAGCTACACCAACATAATCATCATCTTCATCTTCATAATCGGATCATCATCATCATCGTCTTCTTCGTTTTCATCATCATCTCCATCTCCGGTCTCCATTTTAATTGTAAGGATTCGTTCACTTTTTCTTTGTTATTACTTGTTTTTATTACATATATTAACATGCTAAGATGTTCTACCAACTTGCTATGTCCAAAAATCGACCCAAATTGTTGAATTTAATCTGCTGTTCGTCACAGACCTGCACACCCAGATAAACCACGCGATCGCGTGATATTTCAACCGATCGCGTCATTTTTCATTCCACCCGATCGCGTGATATTCCAACCGATCGCGTCACAGTCTTGTTTCACCCGATCGCGTGATCTTGTTCCTGGATCGCGTGGTTTTCAGTTAACATGTGTGTTTGCAAATTTCAAAAGTGCATAAGTGTTTAGTAGCCCTTTTTCCCACGAAAAATATAACATCTTTTTAATTAACTCGGATTGAGCTCAAATTCGCAAGGTCACTCGTAAACGACCCAATAATCAATGCTAAGTTCCTTAGCCTTGTCAGTTTTAAGCCATCCGGGGTCGTTTAGGGGCCGAAAATGGGCCGTACTTATTTATAAAACTCAAACGAATACGCAAACCAAACACTTTGGACATAATTAAACTAGGTGAACATTTGTATGGGTTGTTTAGTGAAACATCCACTTACTTAGTTTAACCTCGCGTGTTTAGGACACTAGGAGATTACTGTTGGATCAACCGTACGTTTAGAAACGCTAGCACCCAAAGGTGAGTCTTGCAGCCCCATTTTTACTGTTTTTACTATTTTGGGGGAGATGCATTACTTGTTTACTGAAACGACTTGTTTACTGAAATATGTGTACATAGTTACTGTCTTACTGACTTATCTACTTATTGTTTTACTGTTTGACCGACTTTTAAACTCATTGTCTTACTGACTTTACTGGATTACTCTACAAACTCATTACTGTACAAACTTACTGTCGTACCGACTTATAAACTTACAGTTTTACCGACTTTACTTTCTACTTTACAAACTTCCTACTGTATGTACTACTATTTTACCGACTATTAAACTTACTGACTTATTGACAGGCTTTATTGTTTTCAAACTTACTGACTTACTATTTTACTGAACTACTCTACGACAGACTCATACTTTACTACTTTACCGACTTATAAACATACCTTTTGACTGACTTATAAACTCACTGGTCTACCGACTTACAAATTTTCTACAGACTTGTGAACATAGTGTTTTTTTTTTACAAACTTACAGACGTACAAACTTACAGACTTACAGACGTACAGACTTACAGACTTACAGACTTACCGACTTACAGTCTTACAGACTTACAGACGTACAGACTTACAGACTTACAGACGTACAGACTTACAGACTTACAGACTTACCGACTTACAGTCTTACAGACTTACAGACGTACAGACTTACTGACTTACTGACTACCGACTTTTCTATATACAAATCATTACATACTGACTTATTACAAATGTGTAAATCCTTATTGCTTTATTACATTTGTGAAACTATTATTTACTGTCATATCATATAAGTGCAAATAAACTTATTTACCGACTTGTGTTAAAATTTCTATTATTCTGATTTCAAACCTGTGAGATTCACCAACCTTTTGGTTGACACTTGTTAGTAATGCATTCTCAGGTACACAGCAACAGTAGGGTTGCCCAACAGGATTGCCAGCTAGCTCGAGTCGCATGCATTATATAGATGAAGATTTACTTGCATTATCTTTTGTATATCGATTATGTACTTAGAATCTTCAGGATCATTTGCGAACTCGCGGTTAATGTAAACTTAAGACTTAATCTATGCAACTACTTTTGGTATTAATGTATAAACGTCTCATGTAGAGTCGTTTGCTGTATACTTTTGGTGCTTTGGTTATTGATTAGTCACGCCCCGACCCGATTCGCTTCCGCAACCCGAAATAGGGGGTGTGACAGATTGGTATCAGAGCCTAAGGTTATAGTGAACTAGGTTGCATTTAGTGGGCCTAGACTATGACCGTTAGGCAGTATTCCTTATTAGATATAACTGGTTCAGTGATTACACCATATGAGTTTAATTTAACATAGCTTAGCTAACTATGTACAATTAAATGAATACGATGTAAAAGCTGAAAGGGGTTATGTTGAACAGGAATGCGATAGTTGACTCTGACCACGAGAGAAACCGAGACTTATACTTGTTTTGTGCTAGACACCCACTAGGCTATTATGTGATATAGGTGTATATACATATATAGGCCTCATCTACGTACTACTCTCCAGGATATTATATATTGAAGATATATGAATAGTCCTCATCCGATAATATACTCTCTAGCACTTACGCCATCGAAGATGACAAGTATGGCTACTACAAGTATTACTCGATATCTTGTGTAGGACTTTGTCCTCATCTAATACCGTCCATCTAGTTCTACACGGATGACATCCTACTACACTTTCCACTATACCGTCATATGCTCACGAGGAATATATCTATTTGTATTTCTTCTGTCAAATTTCGTTCTTCGAAATTCCATGTGGAACCTGTTGTTTGAAGGACTATAGGTTCCCATAAGCAAAACCGTACCCCAACCACTCGCAAACTCGCATCTAGTATGCAACTCCGTTGTTTGTCAAATGTGATTATCACTTGTGTCATTGTATATTACCCCATAAATATATATATGCATATGTGATGTATCATGTTTTGGTGCAAACAACTCATCCACTCTCTTTGCCTTTGTCAGAATCATGCCGCCAAAGAGGAATGGTTTCAGTCAAGCTGAACTCAATGCTGCGGTTACCCGAGCTGTAGCCGAAGCCATGGCAGCTCAAGAAGCTCTAAGGAATGCAGAGACAGTCAATGCTACTCCTGTTATCAAACTTTGTTCCTACAAGGACTTTCTTAGCTGCAAGCCACTTTACTTTAAGGGCACGGAAGGTGCTATTGGCTTAATCCGATGGATTGAAAGAATGGAATCTGTCTTTAGTCTCTGTAACTGTACTGAAGATAGCAAGGTCAAGTTTGCTGCTTACACCTTTCAAGAAGGTGCACTCACGTGGTGGAACACCCACGCAAACTCTGTTGGCGTCGAGATCGCAAACCGACTTCCTTGGCCTGAATTGAAGAAAAAGTTAAGGGAGAAGTACTGTCGCAAGGAAGAACTACACCGACTAGAAGTGGAGTTCTGGCATCTAGCGGTACAAGGGAACGATATTGCTGGGTACACCACCAAGTTCCAGCAATTCGCTCTGTTGTGCCCAGGTTTAGTTGATACAGAAGGAAAAAGTATCAAGAAGTACATCCGCGGCCTCCCGGAAAATATCCAGGGGAATGTCGCCTCAGCTCAACCCACCACCCTTGATAGCGCTATCGGGATTGCACAGGAACTCATGGCAATGATTATCAGCCGTGAGGCATTCACTACTTCTTCTGTTAGTAACAAAAGGAAATCCGATGAAAGCCCTAACCTTCAGAATCAATCCAGCAAAAAGCCTGCGACTGCCAAAACCTATAATACTGACTCTGATGACAAAGTAGGGTATAAAGGAAGCAAACCCTATTGCTCTAAGTGCAACCTTCATCACGACGGTGCCTGCCCGTGCACCCGATGCAAGCGATTTGGGCATGTAGACAAAGATTGCAAAACAGTCATCACTGATACCAACGCCACTGTATCCAAGACCTGTTATGAGTGCAACGGCACTGGACACTTCAGGAAGGACTGCCCAAGGTTGAAGAACAAAAACAACGCTAGGGGCAGGGCTTAGGTGCTTAACGCTGAAGGTAATTACCAAGGTCCGAGTAAGGACGCAAGTACTTTCGATTATTGACAGTCCAACTACTTCCATGTTACTTACTTTTCTTCGACAGTCTCCTACTTATGGGTTGCTTACTTTACTGACATATACCTGCTTCTTAGTGTATCATTCCGTACCTTAGATCCTATACGGGAGATAGGATTTGTTTCTAAGTAATACTGGTAGAGTATAGTACTCTATAATACTACCGACGCTTACAGGCTATAAGAAAACTGTAGAAAATTACAGTTACCTTAGACTACTAGTACAAAGTGTAGCTGAACCTTAGTGACAGACTAACCGACTAAACTTGCTTCTACAGACAAAATAGTTTAATGCATCGAAAGCCCACCTCCTTTATTCCTTTAGCTGTCAGTAGGGCACTAATCTAACAAGGGGAGGAAGACAGCCTTAGATAGAGGTTGTAGAACCTCTAGTAGACTCACACAAATGTACAGACGATTACTACGAACAAATTTCGGGACGAAATTCTCCTAACAAGGGGAGAATGTGACACCCGGTCAAAAAGCACATTTTTCGTGTCAAATTTAAACTTAAATATACGTATTATATATACGTGATATTTTGAGAGTATTCAAGTATTATATACAAATGTACATAAATATAACACAAAATGATTATTAAGTAATCATGTACAAACAAATATAAAACAACACGCAAACTTAAATACGGTCATTGGTGAAAAACATTTTTAAATAATGTATTATTAATGAGAATAATAGTTATTTACCCAGTTTAAGTTTTACGTACAATTAGTACAATGAAAACTATCCGTCTCTTGAACACAAAACAATGATATATTTATATACCATACTAAAGGTATTTTTATAAAATACTTAGATTTACAAATGTATACGATTTAATAATTAGGAAATTATCATTTCAAAAGATTTTACTATTTTACGATTGGGTACGCAAACACGGGTCAAATATTAACCACCTACCTCAATTATTGAGGCCGGTATACAACCGACCCCAATAATTCAAAAACACACACACGCACATATCTTGATCTCTCGGCTCTCTCCTTTTCTCTCTTTCGGTTTCATTTCAACAACAACAACAAATTAAACCACAGCTACACCAACATAATCATCATCTTCATCTTCATAATCGGATCATCATCATCATCGTCTTCTTCGTTTTCATCATCATCTCCATCTCCGGTCTCCATTTTAATTGTAAGGATTCGTTCACTTTTTCTTTGTTATTACTTGTTTTTATTACATATATTAACATGCTAAGATGTTCTACCAACTTGCTATGTCCAAAAATCGACCCAAATTGTTGAATTTAATCTGCTGTTCGTCACAGACCTGCACACCCAGATAAACCACGCGATCGCGTGATATTTCAACCGATCGCGTCATTTTTCATTCCACCCGATCGCGTGATATTCCAACCGATCGCGTCACAGTCTTGTTTCACCCGATCGCGTGATCTTGTTCCTGGATCGCGTGGTTTTCAGTTAACATGTGTGTTTGCAAATTTCAAAAGTGCATAAGTGTTTAGTAGCCCTTTTTCCCACGAAAAATATAACATCTTTTTAATTAACTCGGATTGAGCTCAAATTCGCAAGGTCACTCGTAAACGACCCAATAATCAATGCTAAGTTCCTTAGCCTTGTCAGTTTTAAGCCATCCGGGGTCGTTTAGGGGCCGAAAATGGGCCGTACTTATTTATAAAACTCAAACGAATACGCAAACCAAACACTTTGGACATAATTAAACTAGGTGAACATTTGTATGGGTTGTTTAGTGAAACATCCACTTACTTAGTTTAACCTCGCGTGTTTAGGACACTAGGAGATTACTGTTGGATCAACCGTACGTTTAGAAACGCTAGCACCCAAAGGTGAGTCTTGCAGCCCCATTTTTACTGTTTTTACTATTTTGGGGGAGATGCATTACTTGTTTACTGAAACGACTTGTTTACTGAAATATGTGTACATAGTTACTGTCTTACTGACTTATCTACTTATTGTTTTACTGTTTGACCGACTTTTAAACTCATTGTCTTACTGACTTTACTGGATTACTCTACAAACTCATTACTGTACAAACTTACTGTCGTACCGACTTATAAACTTACAGTTTTACCGACTTTACTTTCTACTTTACAAACTTCCTACTGTATGTACTACTATTTTACCGACTATTAAACTTACTGACTTATTGACAGGCTTTATTGTTTTCAAACTTACTGACTTACTATTTTACTGAACTACTCTACGACAGACTCATACTTTACTACTTTACCGACTTATAAACATACCTTTTGACTGACTTATAAACTCACTGGTCTACCGACTTACAAATTTTCTACATACTTGTGAACATAGTGTTTTTTTTACAAACTTACAGACGTACAAACTTACAGACTTACAGACGTACAGACTTACAGACTTACCGACTTATAGTCTTACAGACTTACAGACGTACAGACTTACAGACTTACAGACGTACAGACTTACAGACTTACAGACTTACCGACTTACAGTCTTACAGACTTACAGACGTACAGACTTACTGACTTACTGACTACCGACTTTTCTATATACAAATCATTACATACTGACTTATTACAAATGTGTAAATCCTTATTGCTTTATTACATTTGTGAAACTATTATTTACTGTCATATCATATAAGTGCAAATAAACTTATTTACCGACTTGTGTTAAAATTTCTATTATTCTGATTTCAAACCTGTGAGATTCACCAACCTTTTGGTTGACACTTGTTAGTAATGCATTCTCAGGTACACAGCAACAGTAGGGTTGCCCAACAGGATTGCCAGCTAGCTCGAGTCGCATGCATTATATAGATGAAGATTTACTTGCATTATCTTTTGTATATCGATTATGTACTTAGAATCTTCAGGATCATTTGCGAACTCGCGGTTAATGTAAACTTAAGACTTAATCTATGCAACTACTTTTGGTATTAATGTATAAACGTCTCATGTAGAGTCGTTTGCTGTATACTTTTGGTGCTTTGGTTATTGATTAGTCACGCCCCGACCCGATTCGCTTCCGCAACCCGAAATAGGGGGTGTGACATATATATATATATATATATATATATATATATATATATATATATATATATATATATATATATATATATATATATATATATACAGACATGTTACACATACGTTCATATATATACATACACATGCATATATATGCAACATAACATACATAACGTACACCTACATACGCGGGCATATATATGCATACATGCATATACATACATATACAGCCATAACATACTATACTATACGTACATATATACATGCATGCACAAATACATACAACCACATACATACATACATACAACATTACATATACAAAAACATACATGCATACATACATACATGCATGCATGCATATATAGACATGCACACATAAGTATATATATATATATATATATATATATATATATATATATACGCATATATATGTACATACAACCACAACATATATACATACATAAATACTAGCGTATTACCCGCGCAATACAACGGAGTTTAGTACTTCAATGTGTTTGGACTACCCGTGATTGTAAGTTAATACCCTAGTTTTTGCGTATGTAAAGTTTGTGATTCGGGATACAGTTAGTGAAAAATGAAAAATGTGAGAAATTGATGGGGTTATATTGTAAAATGAGAATGATAATTAGATAACAAATATAGAAATGTTGATTCTTAATTTTAAGAATTTCTATAAATAAACTACTAAGATGCTTTATATATTAGTATAGATTACACACATAACTATATACATGTCACCAATGAAGCGCTTGTCCGACAACATTAAGGATTAATCATCGCGAGTTCCGGCTCGGATGTTGGTATATGTAAATGGAGGTGATTTGCCCGGTGATCCATGCATGGTTGAACCTTGTGATGGGTTTGGTTGTGCTCCATTGAATACAGACATGTACACATACGTACATCATAGGGGTGTTCAAATTCGGATATCCGAATATCCGAAAATTATAAAAATTAATTTACAAATCATTCAATTTATCGCATTATCTAATTAACCAAATCTTAAGTTATTGAGTTTATATATTGATAATATGAAATATTAACCACATAATATCATTTTGTTGAATCAATATTCAATAACTATAATCTATTTATGAAAACCGATTTCGAATCCGAATCCGAAATTTCGGATATATCCAAATTTATGAAAACCGATTTCGAATCAGAATCCAAAATTTCGGATATATCCAAATTTTCGGATATTTTCGGATCGGTTTTTCAGATATTCGGGTAATGGATTCGGATACGGATATTTTTGAACACCCCCGAAATTTTGGAGATATCCGAATTTTCTGATATTTTTAGATTAGTTTTTCGGATATTTGGATACGGATATTTTTGAACACCCCTTTATTGTATGTATGTCGCATATATATGCATGATATATGTGTACATACAAGGGCGGTTTTCTATTTAACCTCCTAATTATATCTCCCGAGCATCTTATAAATACACATACTCATTTATCATGACTAGCCTGTAAACGAACCGAACGAACACGAACGGAGTCTGTTCGTGTTCGTTCATTAAGGTTTTGACGAACAAATGAACGAACACGAACGGATAAGCGAACGGATTTCGTTGTTCATGTTCGTTCATTAAGAAATTTGTTTGTTCACGAACACAAACGAACGTACACGAACAAACACATAATTTAATGCATTTCTTCATTAATACTTTAAACGAACCTCAACAAACATAAACGAACATATATATACACATCTACACATATATATTATAAAACTTGAAATTTTGCGATGCCTATTCAACATTACAAAACAATCATAATATGAGGATAAACTCCTTTGCTTGGTCCGATCGTTGGAAAGAGCAGTACATCTGGAACCAGTGGAGAAAGAAAGTGGAGATGTGTTTGGAGTGAAAAGAAATGTGAGAGGAAAATGTAAAGTAAAAATATCTAGATGTTTAATATTATTAAATGAAAATATAAAAATATTAATTATATTCAATTTGATATTTAGCTTAATCAATTCAAAATAAGATATACAAATATTTACTAATTTAATTAAACTATTAGTTAATAAACGAACATTTAATCGAAAGTTCACAAACATGTTATCGAACGTTCACGAACGTAAATGAACAAACGAGACCTGTGTTCATGTTCGTTCATATAATTAAACGAACGTAAAAATTTGTTCATGTTCGTTCATATAACGAAACGAACGAACATAAACGAACTTTCCGCCGAACGATTCACTAATAGTTCGCCGAACGTTCAGTTCGCTTACAGGCCTAATCATGACCTATTTCAATCAAACTAAAAATGAAACAACTACTCAATATCTCTTTCCTCTTTTTATTATCAGATCCCTTTTTCATGAACATCTTCTTGATGTTCACATAATAATTTCACGGCCGCTATTTCTCTGTTTAAATTCTCCGTCTCCGTAGACGAATTCCGTCTCGGAGACGGAGTCGAGTTCAACCCTAATTGGGCAATCCACCAAAGGAGCTTTGTGTTTGGATGCAAAGACTACACACATCCTTTCCAGCTTTGTTCCCGGTGTTTGGTCCCAAAACAGGGAGGCTGAGAGTCATTAATACGTACGGATGATTTCGTTGTGAGCCGGAGTAATAACGTACGTTTTAATGATTTTTTTCCCTCTCCGATGATTATATATGATAATAGTGATGATCGTCGATACACAAAACGAAGAGGCGGACTTCTAAGGAGTTTAAAAGAGATATTGTATTACCTTATAAATTTTTTATGGAAAATATTGTTATTCTTTATGTATGATAAAAGGAAATATTGTATTACCTCATAAGATTGTTAATGTTGATTTTCCATTCATTTAATTTAATTTAGTTGTATAATTGATGATGATAATAATTCATTCCGAACTCTGATATCAATTGATTTGTATATTTCTACCTGATTATTATTATAAAAATAACTATTGCTTTAAAGAAACAATTAACCAAGAAAATTCCGAAGGTGTTTTAATGGTTTTAAACTAACAGCCTTAAATATGGGCAAACTTAATTTTTGACACCGCTTGGCAAAAATTATTATTAGAAGATAACTTTATTAAAACTTTTGCAAAACTATACAAATGCACATTACATCACAAAACTATTCTAAACTCCATGCATGTTAATCGACTTACTGTACTGAATTTATCCAATCACAATACATGCACCAATCACAATACATGCATATATTTGCTCCATATATAAACACATAGACTCATCTTCAGACTTCAATTTAAATGCACATTTTAGTTTTGTTTTTTCCCAAAACAATAAATTTTATTCGATTAAAGGCGGTGTTTATACTAACCGCCTTTAATATATGCAATCATTTCAAATTCGTACATCAAGTAAAAGGCGGGGTTTGTATTAACCGCCTCATCTTTTAAGATTAAGGCCAATTTAAAGATTAATTTTTGGTTAAAGAGTTTTGAACTTGAACCACTATTTACTTTTTGTTACTTAAGCGGTTTCTAAAACAACCGTCATATAATACTTTTGGTAGCTGATGTAATCAACATCTATGTGGCTCCATTCGCACTATAAAAAGTAAGAAGCCTGAGATTAGGTGAAGTATGTTTGCTCCAAACACTCAAAACAAAATTATGAACTAATATATGGGGTTTTGTCTTCTTTATCCAAAAAAGGAAAAAAAATGAAGTATTACCCTTTCCTTTTCATGATCACTTTTCGACAAAAAAAAGTAACAGTCAATGTTCTTCGCAACTGCAATTTCTCAGTTATAACATACTCCGTAAAAAATGTTGACCAACGGTCGGAACGTGTAAAGAAAGCTTGTTTGTGAATGCGTTGCACGCAAGTGCAATTTCACAGTTACAAACATAAATTCTTTGCCACGTTTCATAGGCTGTTGGTGAGCTTTTTTATGAATTTTGTATAGTTGAAGCTCAGATCAAGGCCTTGAAATTGTTTTGAAAAGGTGAATTCCTTTTAAAATAAGGGGTTTTTTTTATTTCAGCATATATTGTGTCACACCCCCAATTTCATGATTTGCGGAAGCGATAATTTGGGTGTGACTAATCAATAATCAAAGCACCAAAGTACAAGCAAACGACTCTAAATGAGACGTTTTGAAAATACATAACATTTCAAAAGTGATACAAGTTTTAGTTCATAAGTTTACAATATCAATGAGTTCGCAAAACGATTTCTAAAGATTTTAATACATAACCGTTATCAAAATATAATGCAAGAAAATCTTCATATGTTTGTAAGCATGTGACTCGTACTAGCTTAGGATATCCTGCGGGCCATCCTTACTGAACAACCCTACTGTTGTTGTGTACCTGAGAATGCAACACTAAAAGGGTCAGCTATAAAGCTGGTGAATCTCATAGGTTTAAAATAAACATTGATGTGATCAACATGATTATCCGATGATAATTAAACAATGTAAACCGAACAATGATAAGCAATATAACCGAACAATGATATAACCTATTAAGGTTTCCGAACCATGATATAACCGACACAAATATTGCACTGAGCTATGATTCAAAGCATAACCCGATCTTTGCCTCCCGTTTTGGTGATACACCCGTAACAATTACTAAAGTGCCCGTTTTTAACTTGGTTGTAGCTAGCAACCCGGACGGGGACGTCACTCCCATGATAGTACTATCCTTTAGTAATCGCGCCTTATTAAGTTAATGAATCATACACTATTGAGGACTTTTACCGAATTAAAACACTCGTGCATATACCGTACAATGAAAATCAATACCGACAATAATAACCGAAACAATGAACAAGTTAATAATTAAATTAACTAACCGAATAACTTGTGATCACTAAAACAATTTGTGTTGCATCTCCCCCGAATTTAAAAACAGTAAACAGTGAAAATGGGGCCGTGAGACTCACCTGTGTCAATCCGAGCAATGTATGTATCCGATGTGAAATAAACAATCCCTGAAGTCTCCTAGTGTCCTAAACACGCGAGATATCAATTGATTACTTGGATTGCCTAATGTATTCTCCGTATTAATGTTTATCCGTTTAATGTATATCCGAACGTTTAGATTTGTAATTATGTGAGTTCTGTTACCGACGTTCTAAAATCACAATTTCAATTTATCGTTCCAAACTTGATTGATTACATCATTTGAAAACATATTTGTTTTATGTATAATCCGTATTTAATATGTATTCGATCATATTATATCCAAATGTTTAAGTTTGTATTTCCCTTTGGAAGTTTATAAAAATGTACGGCCCGTCAGTGGCGACACGAGATTATGTTTCAAAAACATATTTTGCTTTGTTTTCGTAGAAATATTCATCGTGTATATATATATAATATTCTAAAACGTAAGGTATGTTTGTTTGTATGAATATAACTCGTATATTCGTGTTTCAAAATCTAATATGATTTGTTTTTATAAAAATATTCATCTCGTATTATATATATATGATAAAACTTTGTTGTTAAACCGATTTGACAGGGCTGCACCGTTTTGGTCATATCTCCCTCATACGAACTCGGATTTAGGCGATCAAGCTGCCCAGACGACCGTGACTCAGAGGACTACAAAACTACAAAATATGATTTGCTGGGAAATAACACATAGCCGATCGGCTAAGGTTTCTTAGCCGAACGGCTGGGACATGTTAACCGATCGGCTGGGACTTGTTAGCCGATCTGCTGGAGTATAGCCGATCGGCTGGACTGGGTCAGCAGATCTGCTAAGGACCTGAACAAGGTCTGTTTGTGAAAATCATTTTCCAAACAAGTTTTGATCCGATTTTTGGGTATAATACACATGATAGAACACTAATATATGTTAAACTAAGCATTTCTAAACATTATAAGTTAAGAAAATTGAGTCGTTTCATACCGAGTTTAAAATGGAGAAATCGAAGAAGATGAAGGTGATGATGATGAAGATGATGAAGATGATGATGAACTCCCCTTGCTCCTCTCCTTGTGTTTCAATGATGATGATTTGATGATGGTGTTGATGTTGTTTGTTGTTGTTGTTGTTATTGAGAGAGTGAGACCGAGAGATAGAGAAGAGTGCCGAGGGAGAGATTGAGAATGAGATGGAAATGGGTCGGCCATCTCCAATTATTGGAGGTGGTTGGCCTGAGCTTTGATCCGCTCCGTGGTATTTTGACCCGTGTTTTGATACCCGATCTTTATATAGTGAAAATGTTTTCAGATGGTAAATTTCAAAAATTGAAATCGTTTAAAATTATAATTGTAACGTTTGATAAAAATACTTTGATTAATTTATAAAAATATAACTTTGTTTCACTTTGAATGTACGGATAGTTTTTATTAGGGGTGGGCAAAGTCGGATAATCCGAATTTCGGATATCTGAAATTTCGGATACCTGATTTCACTATCCGAAATCCGAATCCGAAATTTCGGATATCCGAAATTCGGATATCCGAAATTTCGGATATCCGAACTCGGGTATCCGATTATCCGAAATTCTGTACATGTTCAACGCTTTAAGATACAAAGATCAATCTGGAAAAGTTAGCGACACACTAACAGCCACTTACAATAAATATTCGATATGCATTATCAAGATTCAAAGATCCAAAATGAATCCAGAATAGCATCAGTCCAAACCAGAGAAACGCAGCTACTAAAAGTCTTAAAACATTACACGACGACCAAACGTAGAGACATAATACCTTAGAGTCTTAGACACATAACACCGTCTTAAAGACACACATAGTCATACACACGTAGAACACTAATACGTAGTCATAAAACATAGTCCGTAATTTAATTATAGAATGTATTGCCTATTACAATCATTCAAAGTTCAATCTTCAAAAGATCTCCACTATTCTTGATCCATCCTTCAACAATCAACACTGCTTGTAGTCTTTTACAGTTGTACGGTTGTACCCACACCCTATACAAAAAAAAAGACATAGTAATATATTAATTGTCTTTCTTAAATCAACCACTGCACCTTACTTATTTACAAAACAATTACACTTTTACTTTAAACAATTACTTTTTATAGATAAAGGCAAGATAAATTTATATATAGTGAACCAACTGTACATCCAAAGGTCCCATATACACTTACACTACCCTACCTAGATTGACAAAAGCAATGAAATACCTTGCTTAGATCAGTTACATGTCTTCATACAACATGTCTTCCCCATCCATTGTTTCATCAATAATGATAAGTGGTTGCTCCAAAGCTAACTCTTTCACTGTTACAGAAAATAAAACAAATAAATTAGAAGCAGCAAACAATTAATGGAGAATAATATTAATGAAATGATATACGAATATAATAGACTAACTCTCTTCTTCCAGACTCTCTACATCAGTAAACATGTCATCAAAACCAATAGGAACACTTGAAGACCGTAGCCAGTCTTGTGTACAAACAAGACCTTCCACCATTCTTGGAGTTAAGGAAGTTCGAAAAGAATCAAGCACACGACCCCCGGTGCTAAAAGCAGACTCAGATGCAACAGTAGAAACGGGAATAGCAAGGATATCTCGAGCCATTTAAGCAAGAATGGGATATCTACATTGTTGCTGCTTCCACCAAGTCAATATGTCAAAATCTGCATCATTAGGTTCTCGATCTTCCGACAGATACTTGTCCAACTCTGTTTTCTTCTTGATGCTTTCTGAACTTCCCATTGCCATTTCAAACCTTTGAGTCATAATTTTATCAATATCCATCTCTACATCATTCCCCCACATAGAACTAGCAGCCTCAGTTTTTGATTGTTTAGATGACACCTCCTCATCAGTTTTCCTTTTCGGCATAGAAGAGCTATAAACAGCAAACAAAGCCTTGATGTTTTCATCAAAGCTCTTAAGAAACTCTGCCGCACACCCTTGTTCATACTTGTCTTCCACAATCCACTGGATGTACTTGAACTTTCGTCTAGGGTCAAGAAGTAAGGCAAAGAACAAAAACTGGTTGAGCTTTTTAACATCTCCCTAATATTTCTTATATTTTGCAAGCATTTTAAACGCCATATTCCTAATGGAGAGATCATCTGTCCTAGTAAAAGCCTCAATCACATTACCAATCCCAAATATTTCATGCATGTAAGTATTAGAAGTCACATAACGAGACCCCGAAAACCTCAACGTAGCATCATAGAATATTTTTAGAAATGGCAGCAAACTACTTACTTGGACCCAATCTGATTAACGAATGATACCACCCTCACACCTTTTGAGCTCCTTCTCACAATTGGAATCTTTTAAAAGCAAGTTAAAGAACACTTTTTTGAACTTCACAGCATTTTCAAGCATCAAGAAAGTCGAGTTCCATCTTGTATCAACATCCATGCATACAAGCTTATTACTTTCTATTTTCTCTTCTTCAACACATGACTTGAATTTCTTAAGCCTAGCAGGAGACGACCGCACATATTTTACAAGAGCCCGAACTTTCTTTACAGATGTACTAATATCATTCAAACCATCCTTAACAACCAGATTTAAAATATGAGCAGCACATCTCATGTGCAAGAAATCTCCATCCAACAAACCACACTCCCAATGGTTGAACACCTTTTTCAAGTGAACAAGAGCCACATCATTCGAGCTTGCATTATCTACCGTAACAGTGAGAATATTTTTTAATCCCCATTCAGTCAAACATGCCTCGACTGCTCTACCAATCATTAAACCAGTATGACCAGCTACCGGACAGAAGTTAATGATTCTCTTATGTAAACGCCAATCATCATCGATAAAGTGGGCAGTCAAACACATGTAACTCATGTTTTGAAGTGAAGTCCATGTGTCGGTGGTGAGACATACTCTAGAAGACAGATTCTGAAAGAAGTTCGATAACTTTCTCCTTTCAGAAATAAAAAGAGTATAACAATCTCTCGTTGCTTTTCTACGCGAATGAACCATAAAATGAGGATTAATCACCTTGCAAAACTCAAGAAAACCTTCACGTTCCACAAAAGAAAATGGCAATTCATCAATAATCAACATCCTAGAAAGGGCTTTCCGTATAACTTCTTGACTAAACTCCCACAACTTAGGAATTGTAACAGTTTCAACAGAGCCATCATCACTAACACGTGTCTTTGACTCAAGATCGATAAGTTTCTGCTTTTTGTCAACGTTCACCGGGTATTGTTTGCAAGAATTAATGTGATTCTTTAAAGGTGTAGTTCCCTTCGATGTTGCACAGCCAATATGTTTGTGACAATAAATACACTCAGCGACGTCTATGATCCCAGAATCTTGAAAATGATTCCACCACTCAGATCGTTTTTTCTGTCCTCCAAATGAAGGAGATTCACTCGTACCACCAGGAGCACGTGGTGGCTTTCCACTCTTTCTCTTCTTCTTAGTAGTTTGTTTCTTCTTTCCCGTAGCATCAGTTTCCGCATCAGTTGTTATCACCATAAAATGAGGATTAATCACCTTGCAAAACTCAAGAAAACCTTCACGTTCCACAAAAGAAAATGGCAATTCATCAATAATCAACATCCTAGAAAGGGCTTTCCGTATAACTTCTTGACTAAACTCCCACAACTTAGGAATTGTAACAGTTTCAACAGAGCCATCATCACTAACACGTGTCTTTGACTCAAGATCGATAAGTTTCTGCTTTTTGTCAACGTTCACCGGGTATTGTTTGCAAGAATTAATGTGATTCTTTAAAGGTGTAGTTCCCTTCGATGTTGCACAGCCAATATGTTTGTGACAATAAATACACTCAGCGACGTCTATGATCCCAGAATCTTGAAAATGATTCCACCACTCAGATCGTTTTTTCTGTCCTCCAAATGAAGGAGATTCACTCGTACCACCAGGAGCACGTGGTGGCTTTCCACTCTTTCTCTTCTTCTTAGTAGTTTGTTTCTTCTTTCCCGTAGCATCAGTTTCCGCATCAGTTGTTATCACCACGTCATTTTCAGATACAAAATCACACTCTTCTTCGCTACTGGAATCTTCATTATCAGGAACCACCATTGGCTTTTTATCTATCTAGTGCACGTAAGAACACAAGTAGTCAGATTCAAATAATTGGAACTCATAAGAACACAACAAGTCAAATTCAAATAAGAACACAATAAGCATATAGTCACAACTTATTTAACTTCTGTGAGACATCAGCCTACTTTTAAATTAATTATAGAATATCCAACTTTCAAGTTTCAAGTACTAAAATAGAACACCATAAAGTAGTAATTACTCATTTCCTCTTAAGGATTTACAAGCCTTAACAGAGTAACAACGTAATAGAGTAGCATTAACAATTTATATAAACAAACCAACCAACAATAAAACCTAGTAACTCACAATCAATCAAACATTCAAAGTAGCATATGATTTAATGATCTATGAAACAGATCTTATGAGAAAAAGAAAGTATAACAAGTCAACTACATAAACAAAGTTAACAAACCAACAAGAAAATGTAATAACTCATAATCGTTCAAACTTGCAAATGATTTACTGATTTATTGATGTAAGAAACATAGATGTAAGAAATCTGAAAAATACCTGGCCGATTTGATATTTAGGGTTTCGGTGTTCTTGAGTTGTTGGAGGCGGATGAAGATACGGGAGGGGGAAAGTGATATTTAGGGTTTGGGTGTAAGTGTAGTGTAAGACTGTAAGTGTGTAACTGATATCTCAAACATATTTATATTATTACCATTTAAGAATTAAATAATAAAAACAAAAATTCAACTTTCGGATTTCGGATATCCGAAATATCCGAAGTTTTTGAAAATCAGTATCCGAATCCGAATCCGAAAAATCGGATATCCGAAATTCGGATATCCGATTTTTCGGATAAATTCGGATCGGATTTTCGGATTAACGGATAACGGGTTCGGATACGGATATTTTTACCCACCCCTAGTTTTTATTATCCAAAAAGGTTTTTATTTATTTTCTGAGTAAAGTAATATTATTCTTAACATAATATTCTATTTGGATGTGTTTTGGGATAACTTTTATTTCTATGTTTTCTGAGTACTTTCAGATTAGTTCGTTGGTGATTATTAAATAATCATTAAATGTTAAATATATATATTTATATATATATATTATCCGAATACTTTGTTTTTGATTCGTACCGAGTACGAATATTTAAAGTTTAAATTGGGACCTAATTTTGGGTTATTTTGACCGGGTGTCACATATTGTATATTGTTTTTTGCTGCTTCCTTAATTCTTTGGTTGGAGTTTGATGCTCAAACTTTTGATGAAGGAGCAGCATACCTTCTTTTTTTATTTTGTCAACGAGTTTTTTGATTAAGCCCTCAACATGGACCTCAATCATGTTTCAAGTAGAGACATGTTATATATGGAGTATATATACTCTTCACTTCCCATTGACTTCAGTTTGTACGATTAACGAGGTTTTTCTTAAATGGCTTTTTATTTTACAGTTTAATAAAAGAGTCTGTTGAGTTTCAATTGGCGCCTTTTTGTATTTTTCCTTGTTGACTGTTGAGTTTCAATTGGCTCCTATTGTACATCTTTAAGGCGGTTTTGACGTTACAGTTACTTAGTCAGTTGATCGTCACGCCAATTGATTAAACAACTCGTTTATATAAACCGTATTTTTCCTAAACGTCTCATATCTAAGTTCTACACAAAGTCTCGTATTTTCCTTAATTACTACACAAAGTCCCGTATTTTGATTTCTCAGCAAATTCTAATGGCGTCCTCATCCAACAATACCAAAAGAAACAAGAGAGCAATAAGTACAAGCCCACCAACATCACCACAACCATCATCCTCGTCCTATCAAAAGAATCCCTATGAATTCAACATGTTTGGGACAAGTGTAATGAAGGACGCTTCGGGGCAGAAATGTCTATGTTAGAAACGTATGAAAAACTTGTACATAATTTGAAAGAAGGTATCAAGCGAGATGAAAAATCTATAAGATTCCATATTGAACGTATAGATAAAAAGAACATAAAGATCGAGGAATATGAGGAAAAGATCACGGATCTTATCAAGACCATCTACAATCCAGACCCATAGATCTTTTATGTAATGTGATGTTATGCTATGTTATTATTAATTTTATATTATTACAATTATTATTTAATTAATTATTATTAATGTTATGTTATGTTTTGTGTAAAATGTTTATCTTATATATGGTACGTGCTTTTTCTGTTATATTTCAACCACTTAATAATTTTATTATTCCATAAAATCATCATAGTCAATGGAGTAGATTAAACGACATTAAATTAAATCAAACTCGTAAATTGAAACAATAAACATATTAATTGTTATTATTTCGAAAATGCAAAATATTAAAAAATACGTCGTTTTAATAAAACCGCCTATAAATATACTAGCAACTAAAGCGGGGTCAGTAAAACCGCCTATAAAAATACTAGCAATTAAAGCGGGGTCTGTAAAACCGCTATCCTTTTAGTATTTGTAAGGCGGTTTACATAAACTCTCTTTAATATGATATCAATGCCCGCCATATAAACGCTTTTGACCCCACCATTTTAACCAAGCAGCGGGTTTCCTTCTATGACCGCCTTTTAGTGGCACCTTAAATGCTTACTTTTGTAGTAGTGATAAGAATGCCCGCCACCTTTTTAAAAAAATTTCAGACCCTCCTAATGGTGTGTTTGGCACAACCATTTTAGGGGATTCTAGTAGATTGAGCTTTCAGTTTTAACAATCTCAATCCACTAAGCTGTGTTTGGCAACAAAAGTGAGTAGGGATTATTGAAAAAAGAATCCCTAATAATCCCCTTTCAAATAAGGTTTTTCAAGTAGACTGAAAAAGATCGAATATCCAACTCCAACTCCAGTTACAATCTCCCGCTCCATCTAGTTTTACCAAATGCACACTAAATCCTAACTTCTCTTAACAAAGCTTTTCGAAAATGAAAAATACAAAAATATTTTAATACACTTTTTATGATTTTCAACACTATTTTAGAGATACAAAAGATTTGCAATTTTCTAAAAAAATAAAAATAAAGAATTATGAAAGACTTTTCATAACTAAACACACAATGAACGTTTCTAAGAGCTCTCCTAACGGTTCAGTCGGTTTCTCGTCGGTTGAAACTGTCGGAACTGACTCCAATGGCATGGAGCCGTCGGTTCGATTCGTCGGTTAACCGACGCTCCGTCGCTTTTTGTTTGTTTGTGTGTGTATGTGTGTGTGTGTGTGTATATATATATATATATAGAGTAATTATAACACCCCTCGTTTCATTATAAACAATCAATATAATAATAGCGACACGGAAGCGTATATTTAAAAAAAAACATTCTATCAATGTACTCAAAATGTCATTAGACTTTTTCAAAGCCAAACACATGACATTTCAACAAATTCGGTGTTATATGATTCAAAACACTTTTACAGTTATAAAAATAACATCAGAGTAACAGCCTGTCAAACATTCCATCAATTCCAAACACTTCCTGCCCTGCCCAATATGTCCCATCTATTTCAACCTGCAGGAAGAACTGTGGTGGGGTTAGCATAAAGCTAAGTGAATGAAACTATAAGCATCGGTACAACCTAGCATAACAATCTGTTTACATCAAATAACAATAAACAGAAAATCAATCAATCACTCGACATCCAATCAATGTCAAGCTACTCACATCAAACATTATCAATCGTCATGAGGACCGGTGGCTCCTGAGATACCCTAATACCGGTTTGGTACTCAGGGAACCCTTATCAATCATCTGTATTGGCCTATACAGAATTACCGGTAACCAGTTGTTAATCACACACGACCTAGATCTCTAAACCAACATTTCAAGTTTCAAGATCTCCTGTCGTCTACAATAACAACCAAGTCCAACTGTCAAGTCAAGTTGACCTCAGAATCTTACATACTAGCTCAAACAGCCAAGTAAGCAAACCACCTAACTAACATGGCAAGTTATCTCAACAGATGCATCATATCAAAGTAATACTATAAGTTACTTATTGTAAATCAAATCATTACAACTAAATCACACTGAGGTTACAGATCCACTCACCGATTACCTCAGACCTCCACTCAGTAGTCTAATATCACTGAGCCTTCTCCACATCTGAGAATCAACCAATCAAATATAAGTTAGTAATCAAATCATAAATACTGAACTTATATCAATCTTTAACATTAGGAACTTAACATAATCTACATCAAGATTACTAGTTCCTAACTATCCACTAATGATTTATAATATAATCATTATCATCTATTAACATATATTCAATATTAATCACATTACTGTTAACAATCAAACAAGAATTGCTATAACAGTGAATCAAGCCGCCGTCTTCACCCTTGAAGCCGCCGGCTTCTAACCATCACCCGCCGGCTTCACTTCATCAACCGCCGGGTAAATTACTAAAAGTGGTAACAGAAGCAAACCACGTTTTAAAGCATATACCAACCGCCGGGCATTGTTTATACCCGCCGGGTTCCTACACCACAACACAAGCCGCCGGCTAGGCTCAGAAGCCGCCGGCTTCTATTGACCCGGGACAAGCCGCCGGCTTCGGCATGAAGCCGCCGGCTTCAGGCTTCGTCCCAGCACAGTTTCGAGCTGTAAAACCCTAACCCACGGGTTTATAATCCAAAACATCAAAAACAAGGTTTCTAACCGTTTAAAACCACAATTATTATCACATAATCAATATGTAACACTTATAACATGATTTCTAACATCCAAATCTCTCAAATCATCAATTTACCCAAATTTAAATCAAAATCAAATTCTTAAATACTCAAGAATACTTACTGATTGAAGAATCTAACGATGGTAATCTGATGATTAGGAAGTTTCACGAGAATCACAACTTCCTGATTTGATTTCTGGATTGATTTGGAGGTTTTCAGAGAGTTTCTGTGAGTTTTGGAATAAAAATGAATAACTTTCCTAAATAGGAAAGGATATATATAAGTCGGCCTCACGAACCGCCTTCAATATACGGGTATAATTTAATACCCCATCTCAATCTATTGTCTGGAACCCGAAAACCATTTGCGAGTCCAAACATTTTATTGCACCGTCAACTATATTAATTTACAACAATTAATATTTCACTTATCACATTGGAATATTCGGATCCTATTCCAATTATTTCAACTATTTCAAACAATATTATTTCCAAACACATTTAAATACATATTTAAATCAAGAAATAATACTATACAAATAACTAGGTCCATTTCGAGGATGTTACAACTCTCCCCCCCTTAAAGAGATTTCGTTCCCGAAATCTAACCTCAATCAATCTGACTAATGTGATATAATCACATACAATCTTATCATACGTTGATCCTCAATAGCAACTTACAACTATATTTAGATTGTTTGAATTCTTTCCACATGCACATATCCAAATGTACATGCTTATATCTTTTCCTATGCACACATACAGTGCATCCATCCAACATCTCATAGGAACCAATCATCTATCTAATTCCTTTATCACCAATCAGATAAAAGTTTAAAGCACCCTATCACTTTAACCAACAACAATAAGTGAAACCTAACATCACTTACTAGGTCTACACAACCAGAAATTAGCAACATGCTAAAATCTTTAACCTACTCTCACTGTTCATCACTGGTAACAATAAAACAGCAGTAACAATATCACAACAACAGTGTTTATTAAACCACAATGTACCTAGCAACACTGAAATATAATTCAACCCCCGACCAACAATCAGTCTAATATACAGATCACAATCTTAAATCTCTACCATCAAAGATTTGAAATTCAAATCTAGGTTAACTTTTCATCCAAAAGTTTCATACCTACTCTTGTGAATAACCTACCATATTCACATATCACTTTAATCATATGAAATCCTTTACTTAAAAGTAATCCAGATTCATATCACCTTAATAAGCAAAGCAGAGGTCACACTCAGTAGGTAAAACTACAATCAACAAGTACTTTGCTCAATCAACAAAAGTACCACAATCAATCTTACCTACAATCAACCAACCTCTACATCGACTTATTTCAGTTTGTAATTCCTTTCATTATGGCTTATCAATTGTCACAACAACAACAATACAAACAATAATCACAACACTAGTGATTATACACCACAGTATGTCTATCAATACTTACTACTTATCTTCAAAGTCTAACTAACCATCAAGTTAGAATTTATATATTACTTAAACTGGTAAGACATCCATAATCTTATCTTAGCAACCAGTTATTTCACTCAATTCTTAAATTTCAAACTACTGCTTAATTATATCAACTTCCTAATCACAAGAAATTAGAAAGTATACAACTATCATCACATAATCACTTAGTACTACATCCCATCAATATAGCAACTAAGTCAACCTTAATCAACATATTATGATACTACAGATCAAGCATCACAATATCACAATGTGCTACTTTCCAACACATTACTAACCAAATCTACATCAAGCTAATCATAATTAACTAACTTCTACACAACTTATGGCACATTTTAATTCATTCTATTAAAACTTATCATGCCATTTATTATCATGTATACCACACATACATATCTACACAACTTCGGGTACTCTCTTAAATGGACACATACACAACAATTCCATTTCATTCTATACACTAGGCCATTCAAACTATTAAAGTCTATACCAAGCCTTCATATTACTACTAATTATCACGCATCCATACCACAGGACATGGAACAATCACCAACTCTATGTTTCACTTATATACATAATACATCGTATATAACTTAAACAATTCAATCTAAACTTCCAAGAAAGTTTGGTGAATACATCATCATCATCTCTCAATTTCAAGGTTTCCCTTACTCCCTAATACATACAATTTCTTAAAATATGAACAACTTTCCAATTCATATACCTCAATTTATCAACCAAGGTCAAACTAGACCTTTAACACTGTCCCACTCCAGATATACTTTCATATAATTTCTTAATTGGATCTAATCCCAATTTATCACTTTATCACTTACTTTATTTGTATACAATCAACAAATAACTAAAGAATCCATTAAATTCTTTCAATACTTAAATGATTCACTATAAGATACCAATCAACCTAGGCAACTAATAATAATAACTTTCAATTATTTCTTATCTCACCTTCTTACCCAATCAAAGCTATTATCACAAGCTTCACACACTGGTAAGATTTTCCTATCACAATTCTAATCAATGTGATTTAATTATTCTAACATATCTTAACAAATTATAACTGTCATATCAAACAATGACTTCATATCTGTATAATTCTTCAACACATATTCAGTCCAAATATCAAATATTACCCAACTGAATACTCAATTATACTTAACACTATTTCAATTACTTAATACTAGCTTTAAGTAATAACTCAAGTCTCACAAACTTAGACCATTCATCTATCTCCTTTGGATCTTACAAGACCCATCTCAACATAATTTAACTAATCAAGGAATTCAATCACATTCCACACAATCATAACACTTCAATCAATGTTAGACTATTTCAACACACACACACAGTTGACTATATGTCAACTTTGATTTCAATCAACCAATCAATAAAATTTTCTAATTGCTCTCCTCAAGTTTGACCCAAACTCAAACCAATCACAAGCAATTAATTTTATACACAATTCTCTATTCATGGTTTGACTTTCAAAGTTAACATACTATCAATATTAACTCACAACAAACCATTTCATCTTATATGTTCACTTTCAAACATATATTTCAAATTATTACATTCAATAATCTTATCAATCCTTCACAAGGACAAGGTCAACCTACATCAATTTTGGCTCCATACAAGCTATTTCATATTGTATGTTTACTTTCAAACATAGACCTCACATTATTACATTCAATAATACTTGGAATTCCTCAAGCAAGACAATATCAACCTATCTCAACTTTGGCTTCATACAAGCCAGTTACAACATAGTGATTCATTTAAACACTATACAAATCCACCTACAGGTAATCTATCATTATCAATCACAATTACCTATTTAACAGAATCCAATTTGTCATTTATGTTCATCAACAAAACAACTATCAATGACAAACATTATTTACACTCTCACATTTACATTCTAGATGTTGCAGTTCTATCAACCAATTGTTTTCTTATCAAAACAACTATTAAACCACTTAGCATACTATCATGCTCCATTTATTCAAAATCACATTACATTTCTTTTATACCAAGTAGCCTCAACAAGTTCATGTGACCCAACATAATATAACAACGGTGATCAGGCGTTGCAAGATTATGCTCTTCACAATCCATTCTCAGGCTACTCTACATTATAATTATCAATGTGATCTATTCTCACCTCATACGTATTAAATACTTCATGATTTCAAATCAATCAACATCTATTTAGTAGTTTCTATCAGCTGATACACACTCAAAATCAGCTTACTGCTTACATATTCAATCTTACATATGCAAGTCATTTCACATACACACAATGTTCTAATTTTCAGCAACTGAATTACTCAGTATGTCACTTATCTGAAACCTCAAACACATGATAACTTATCATCATAGTTTCAACACTTAACATTAATCAATGTCCCTATTTACTCCAAAATTCGGGACACATCTTAATTAATTATCATCACTTTGACATATGCCATCATATCAAGCATCACTGTCACAACAAGTCTACTTAATCATGTTACTATCAAACATTTCATTTATTAATTTCACAATTGACCAGAAAGATCTATCACTTCCCAATCAATTTCACATTATTACACTCTACATTTCTCTTAAACCTATCAGTCATGGTTTATATCAAGTGTTTAACTATAGTCAACACATATCATACAGTCACATAAACACATATTTTCTCAAATAGTAGTCATTTTCAAATCAAATGACACAACAATCCTTACACAGAATTCAAATCACACCCTGTAACCAATCTACTAATATAATACTATCAATTATTTTGTCTCACCAATAAAGACACTCCTTAGGTTCCAACATCAATCATGTTAAACCTTAATCAACTCTTTATCTACTCATTTAATCACATTTATGCATTTTCAATTCAATCAGAAATAACCACCACAATGAGTATCCCATTCAATACCTCTATCCTCATGTCAACCTATAACAATCATTAGTTGACTCAAAACTGGGGAATCATATCAGTCTGACTAAATTAACTTCACAACAAAGCTTACTCAACATAACAGAGTAAACAATTCAAGTTAATTTAAATTACCATAGGCTTATCGAAGATTACCTGGCAATCTTAAGCCAACGAGTATTGAGGAAACATGAAATATACCAATCAAATACTCATGTTCCTCCGTCTCTGCAATCAAACAACAACTTCACAACTTGTTAAGGGTTAGTACATATTCAACTAATCACTTTCTCACACATTCACTAATCAACTAAACCCACACCTTCTGGAATGTTTGACTCAACTCAATCAAAGTTTAGGATTGAACATTCTATCAAGTTCAATTCACCCAAACTATTGCTCTGATACCAACTTATAACACCCCTCGTTTCATTATAAACAATCAATATAATAATAGCGACACGGAAGCGTATATTTAAAAAAAAACATTCTATCAATGTACTCAAAATGTCATTAGACTTTTTCAAAGCCAAACACATGACATTTCAACAAATTCGGTGTTATATGATTCAAAACACTTTTACAGTTATAAAAATAACATCAGAGTAACAGCCTGTCAAACATTCCATCAATTCCAAACACTTCCTGCCCTGCCCAATATGTCCCATCTATTTCAACCTGCAGGAAGAACTGTGGTGGGGTTAGCATAAAGCTAAGTGAATGAAACTATAAGCATCAGTACAACCTAGCATAACAATCTGTTTACATCAAATAACAATAAACAGAAAATCAATCAATCACTCGACATCCAATCAATGTCAAGCTACTCACATCAAACATTATCAATCGTCATGAGGACCGGTGGCTCCTGAGATACCCTAATACCGGTTTGGTACTCAGGGAACCCTTATCAATCATCTGTATTGGCCTATACAGAATTACCGGTAACCAGTTGTTAATCACACACGACCTAGATCTCTAAACCAACATTTCAAGTTTCAAGATCTCCTGTCGTCTACAATAACAACCAAGTCCAACTGTCAAGTCAAGTTGACCTCAGAATCTTACATACTAGCTCAAACAGCCAAGTAAGCAAACCACCTAACTAACATGGCAAGTTATCTCAACAGATGCATCATATCAAAGTAATACTATAAATTACTTATTGTAAATCAAATCATTACAACTAAATCACACTGAGGTTACAGATCCACTCACCGATTACCTCAGACCTCCACTCAGTAGTCTAATATCACTGAGCCTTCTCCACATCTGAGAATCAACCAATCAAATATAAGTTAGTAATCAAATCATAAATACTGAACTTATATCAATCTTTAACATTAGGAACTTAACATAATCTACATCAAGATTACTAGTTCCTAACTATCCACTAATGATTTATAATATAATCATTATCATCTATTAACATATATTCAATATTAATCACATTACTGTTAACAATCAAACAAGAATTGCTATAACAGTGAATCAAGCCGCCGTCTTCACCCTTGAAGCCGCCGGCTTCTAACCATCACCCGCCGGCTTCACTTCATCAACCGCCGGGTAAATTACTAAAAGTGGTAACAGAAGCAAACCACGTTTTAAAGCATATACCAACCGCCGGGCATTGTTTATACCCGCCGGGTTCCTACACCACAACACAAGCCGCCGGCTAGGCTCAGAAGCCGCCGGCTTCTATTGACCCGGGACAAGCCGCCGGCTTCGGCATGAAGCCGCCGGCTTCAGGCTTCGTCCCAGCACAGTTTCGAGCTGTAAAACCCTAACCCACGGGTTTATAATCCAAAACATCAAAAACAAGGTTTCTAACCGTTTAAAACCACAATTATTATCACATAATCAATATGTAACACTTATAACATGATTTCTAACATCCAAATCTCTCAAATCATCAATTTACCCAAATTTAAATCAAAATCAAATTCTTAAATACTCAAGAATACTTACTGATTGAAGAATCTAACGATGGTAATCTGATGATTAGGAAGTTTCACGAGAATCACAACTTCCTGATTTGATTTCTGGATTGATTTGGAGGTTTTCAGAGAGTTTCTGTGAGTTTTGGAATAAAAATGAATAACTTTCCTAAATAGGAAAGGATATATATAAGTCGGCCTCACGAACCGCCTTCAATATACGGGTATAATTTAATACCCCATCTCAATCTATTGTCTGGAACCCGAAAACCATTTGCGAGTCCAAACATTTTATTGCACCGTCAACTATATTAATTTACAACAATTAATATTTCACTTATCACATTGGAATATTCGGATCCTATTCCAATTATTTCAACTATTTCAAACAATATTATTTCCAAACACATTTAAATACATATTTAAATCAAGAAATAATACTATACAAATAACTAGGTCCATTTCGAGGATGTTACAGTAATGCTATATCAACCTAATTACATAGACCTAAATACAGACCTAATTATCTTATTGGTTGATCTTTTTCTCTCTCATAATCTCATCCAATCGATTTTTCAAAGCAACTAATCACACCCTTAGGTCTTTTTTTATGCATGCATAATTAGTCATATTTTCCATATATATATATATATATATATATATATATATATATATATATATATATATATATATAAAGGTAAATTGGTAAATGTGATGCCCAAAAATTAAAGTGACGGTATTACTGATGAAGGTGTCCATCAGTTTCAGTCAGTTTTTGAAAAAGCTGATGTGACGCTGATGTGATCAATCAGTTTCAATCAGTTTCAGTCACCATTAGCATTGAGTATGGTTAAGGAGAATTTGATATGACACATCAAATTTTACTAGTCCTGTACATAATTACTTTCAGGACTGCGGGTAAATAGGTAATGTCATACTTTTATTAAGAAAAAAATCTATTTATTTTACATACACTTAAAAACAATCTTATCTTATACTTTATAACCACCAAATTAAAAAAATAGACATTAATTGCCTACAGTCCTATACTTGTCAAAATATATTCATTATTTATACTTTATTACACTAAAATAGTGTAAAATTGCAACAATGCACTTTAATATTTACACTAATTAGTACATTGTTTTAGTGTTATCATAAGTTGAATCAAATTACACCAAATTTAATGTAACATTAGACATTACACATCATAGGGGTTATAGTTAAGAGAATAACTTTCATCGAATAATCGTTAGTCATCAAAAAATTGATATTTTAAATTGTAAAAGTAAAAAATAAAGTCGATTATTTAACAATCGCCCATAAAAACTTGATTGTTAACCATAAGCCATTAGCAAAAGAATAATGTTTTTTTATCTTTAATTAAAACCAAATTAATGATATAATTCAAGAATTTCGATTTTGAAATTCTTTTCTTTTTTCATAATAAAAAAGAAAACCCTAGGTTGATGGAAGGGTAAAATAGGAAATGTATACACAAATCCTAAACCGCAACCATAAGCTTTCCTTCATCCAAGGACTCACTTTTTGTACGAGTTTACAGCCCTCTTTATTTCTCCCTAAAAAATAAAGAAATAAAAATACTAATTTTCTAGGGTTTGTTTCTACGTTCACTTCCCCAAATTGCTTCAGCAATTTTAACCGAATCAACGTAATGGAAGAGATTACGGAAGCAGTTCAGAACATTAACATTACAGGTGCTGTTGGTGCTAATGATTCTCATAAGAAGAATCGAATTCAGGTTTCCAACACCAAAAAGCCCCTTTTCTTCTATGTTAATCTGGCTAAGGTAAAATTATGAGATGTTTATCTGTTTTGTTGTAATTTTTGGATCTGAATAACGTGTTATCGGAGATTTATTGTGCTTAATTTATTAATTAATTGCAGAGATACATGCAACAGCATAATGAAGTGGAGCTTTCTGCCCTTGGAATGGGTAATTTGCTGAAATCTATTGACCTAGTTTATGAAATCGTTAATTATATTGTTGTGTGTGTATATAGGTTTGGATATGTGTATATATTTGTATATGTGTGAATGTGCGTATTTACATACAGATGTCCGCGCACTTGAGGATTATTATACTTTTTAGCTGATTGTTTTAGAGATGTAGTATTGTGTATTGTTGTGTGTGTATATAGGTTTGGATATGTGTATATATTTGTATATGTGTGAATGTGCGTATTTACATACAGATGTCCGCGCACTTGAGGATTATTATACTTTTTAGCTGATTGTTTTAGAGATGTAGTATTGTGGATAATTTTTCTGGTTGAATTGCTACAACTGTGTGTGTATCTTGTGAGGCTGCAACCTGTAAAAAATTTCTTAAACATGATATAACTGCAACCTTATCGTTAGTTGACTTGTGGATCCTGCCATTGATTTTGTAAGCTTCTTCATTTGTTATCTGATAACATGTTCAAAATCAGTTATGAAATAGAGAATAGAAACACAAATGCTTTTCGGTTACAGTTTAAGAAACTCCTCTCGGATTTTTGGGATCCTGATTTACCCACTCAAACTTTGTACTTCATGACTTCTGATTACCGTACCAAGTTTCAAAGTTAATTGAGCAAATGGAGAGTTCTGTTACGTACACAAATTTGTTTATTGCAACACTTTGCAAGTTATGGTTATTGCAGAGATACATTAAATGATTGTTGGTGCTTAAGAACTTGTGTACATATCTGAAGCTTAAGTTATTTTTCTGCTTATTGGGCGTTTACTTATGCACATTCGTAATAGACTTCTGATTTATTTGTTAGCTGGTATGTTAGGCAGATACAGTTGCAATAACAGCCAGTTAATAATATTTAAGCATTATAGAGATCATACCTCCATTTGGGACTACAAGTATATCTGTTGCAACTTCAGTGATTTTCCTACTAACAGAAATTTTTTTTCTGATGAATTTGAAAGTGTAACTGTTAGCTAAACAAAGTCACTTAAATGGTACTGTATATTAGTTTGTAATAATCATGTTGTAGAGACTTGAATATGTTTCTTTATGTTAAGGGTTCTTGTGGGCTGTATAATTATACTTTATAACCCATATTAACTAGATTGGGATAGATTAGATTATCAAGGGGAATAGCTTTAAATGATAGAGCATTTGAGGCTTTTCTAGTGGAATGATCTGCTATTGACATCAACTGTGTTGGAAATAGTTAGATGGCAATACATTGAACACTATAATTGGATGGCCCACGAATTTTGTATTTTTTACATCTGTGACTTTCAATGACACGAACTTTGCTAATAACTTTGATCATTTTCCTGCAGCCATTGCCACAGTTGTCACAATAGCAGAGATTCTCAAGAACAATGGATTTGCTGTGGAGAAGAGTAAGGCTTTTCAAGGACTGTTATGCATCTGTTAACTTTGGGTTAAATCTATGTATTCGCTTTATTAACTATGATCCAAAACATGCAGAGATCATGACATCTACTGTTGACATGAAAGATGAATCGAGAGGACGTCCCATCCAAAAAGCCAAGGTAAATAAATAAATAAATTCCTCCTATGGTGTCTGTCACATAAACATTTTATAACCACTTATATATTTATGGTAAATTTGATAAACCAGAGTGCATTACTTGTATAGACTACAGTCAGAATGTGTATAATCATAGTCGTAGCATACATGCTTTTTTATTAATCTGGTTGAGATGATGAACTGGTAGCACAATGTGCATGAGGTATCATGATATTGATAGGTTCTTTTGTTGATTAGATTGAGATATTACTGGGGAAGACGGATAAGTTTGATGAGCTGATGGCTGCTGCTGCCGAGGAAAGGGGGGAGCTTGCAGATGGTGACGAACAAAGTTAAGGAGTCCCAACTTGTTTCTTGAAGTGCTGCTATCTGATATGTTATCGTTGTGGTTGGTACTTGGTAGCATAGTAGACATTGGCATAATCTGTATGCTAATTCAATTTTGTTTTGTTGGAGTGGGGTATTTTGAAAGCTATATGCAGCATATACAGATGACTCCGTTTTCTTTCTTCAAGTTCTTGGTCTTCTCTGTACTTGGTGCATTATAATGAGTTTTGATTTTACAACTTGTTGAATCATCCCATATTCTGTTGGTTGGGTTGTGGAATTGTATTGATTTGTATGATCTCATGTTTATTTGAAATTACGGCATTGCATTTGGTGAATTCAAATACAAGAATATTAAATTCAGGTATTCAAAAGTAAATAAGAGTTTCATGCACATTAAGCAAATTTTCGTGTCTTTTAAGGGGTGTTCTGATTTCTAAATAAGATTGTAAAAGCTTAAAAAGTGTAACGTTTTAGCTTACACATTAAGTTTAATAGCCTAGGATAAAGTGATAAACCGATGACCGATCTACAATGTTTGAAATTCATCTGATTTGCTTTAAACGAGTTGTCCGAATTTCATCTGATTTGCTTTATACGACCTGTCATGTATCACCTGTTCTCTAAGGTATAATCGAATTGGCCTGATAATGCTCGTCTCAAGATTGACATCCTCTCTACCTCTTCCCACGAGTTCTTGTCAATGCTTGTAAGATGATGCATACAAGAATAAGTCAATACAATCTAGAAACAGCACCGGAGAAGGAAAACTGTTATAACCACGTGAAAAATCTTTTGTATATCCGACTTTTGGCCAACTAAATACACACGGTCTCGAATCAACCACCACAAACGAACAAGGATGTAATATCCATCTCTATCTCTATTCTCTTTCTCTATCCCTATGATAAGAAACCTTTAATTATGTAGACATTCTAAATTAAACCCCTTAAAGTAATCATAACCCTTCAATACATTAAACTCCTTACTTTTTAACCATTGATCTAATCTCCTTAACTTGTTCATGTAGTAAGTATCATTAGTCTTTATAATATTACACAATTACCCCTAATCTTTATCTTTACTCCCTTATAAAGGGTTTGCCTTGTTTCTTCTATGCCTTACATATTTTAAGATCGAAAATTACACAATTGTCCCTACTTACAATAAAAATGACAATACTACCCATACTAATTTGGAAAAGAGACCTATAATTTTCAAAATATACTATACATTAAATGTAATATAATGTAGTCCATAAATAAGTAATTGTAATTTTATAGATAACTTAATATATAAAATACTTTCTATATTACTATATATAACATATCAACTGCCATTTGTAAGTTCTACTGGACCATAGTATAAATATTTCTTAGCATCTAATTTTTATTTTTATTTTTATTTTTATTTTGTATAATATATAAGTGCTACATTACCCGGTCAAAATATACCACGTATTAAATTTCAATAACTCATTGATTATATATAAAAGGAAAGTAATTTAACTTCTAAAAGTAAATAACAACGACAAAATTAAGTGCAAATACAATGTTGAATTTAAAATTAAAATTACTTTTATTATTAACCATTGCTACAATTAAGTAGCGTCAAAACATGTTGTAAATTGTAATGCAGGAAACACACTAACATCATGAATTCAACTTTAAGCGGAATTAGCACATGTCATCCTAACTAACAATGCATCGATTAGTCAAAATTCTGTCGATTAAAAAAAATGGATTCCGCCGCATTGCGCGAGTCTTTACTAGTTACTTCTAATTCAAATCCACATACTATCCATTCAATTTTCCAAAATAATTGGTTGACTTTTTCTTACATAAAAATCGGCTAAACGTAAATTTGAATTTCAAAATAATGATGTGTTACTGATGTTCAAATTTCATTAGTCGCAAATTTTAGATGTCATGAGGATCAAGATTTATTCGTAACATATCAACAAGATTTATTCGTAATATTAAATCATGTGCGGTATACTAATTTAAAATGTTATGCCACATTACAAATGATTTTCACTGGAGTTTCAATTTATTAAGATACTTAGAGTACATATATATTCAGATACATATACAAATATTAACATATCATACAAATATCATGCATCAAAGTATTTTAATTCAATCTCTATTTCATAAATCATCTACACACATTTTCCCGTTGTAGCCTCGCAAATTTCGCAGGTTATATTCTAGTTTATCTTTTAAAAAATTAGAATGCCACTAAGACTAATAACCGAGCCTTTAGGTGGGTGTCAATCTGGCTTTTAACTTCAAAAGTGAACATAGTATCATTTTATTTTATAGAGTATCATAGATCAATCATAAAAGATATGATGAATCATCAAAAAATGTGATATGAATCTGTTAGCCTAAATTAGACCAGACTTTGTTTTTCTTTCAGATTATATATGATTAAAGAGGGACAAGTTATGAATGTAAAATCATACTTTTACTCAGCATTAGACAATTAAAGACATGACATTAAGTTAACAAATTACTTTAGTGTAGGTGTCAAATTCACTAGTGAAAAAAGAATATAGTCAAAGTGGAGGTTGCAAGTTACGAAGTAACGAATTCAACTTTCAGTATATATAACGCTTAAATAGGGACAAAAGTTGAAAGTACAATGAGAAAACGAGATATAAAAAAAGTATGTTGAAAGAAGAAGAACAAAACTGAAACTACTAGCCGACAATAGTAATCAAAATCAGTTGAAACGACAATGAGTGCTAAAAAATACCCAAACACAAGACGTTACGTGCTACTAACTTCTAAGAAGGACGATATGTGCTAAACGTAAATACACACGTAGAGTATCCGTTTATGAAGACTAATTATGAAACATTACAAAGGTCGATGATTCGTACAATATCAATTTTTATCAGTTAACTATTAACTTGGCATGTTGTAAAGTAGAACATGGTAAAACAAAGTTAATGTTATACGAATAATAATCCGTGGCTTACAAATCAAACCCCTTTACATAAAACACCATTAGGTCAAACGTATTTCAGCTTAAACCCTAGCCCCCCTTCACACATCTCCCTAAAACCCTAGCCTCCTGTTCTTCACTTCTTCCAGCTTATTCCAAAAAATGGTAATTCTGTTGCTGAATATTACTGTAAATCATTACAAACGTACATACAATTACATACGTCTGTATCTTAATTTGTATTTTAATTTTGTTTTTGCAGACAGGAGAAGCAGTCAATCCGAAAGCATACCCATTAGCTGATGCTCAGCTTACAATTACAATATTAGATCTTGTTCAACAAGCTGCTAATTACAAGCAACTCAAAAAAGGTGCCAATGAAGGTAATTTCCAAAACCCTAATTTATACTATTTGAACTTATATATAATGATGATGATTAGAGACTGTAAATATTTGGTTACTTCAAGTAATTAGTATACTTGTTTATATCTTAATGGAAATTTTAAACATCTGGCTTGTTGATTTAGTTTTATCGCCTAACTTTGGGTTACAATAGTTAGTGTTATTCCGTTAAGTAGAGATTTAGGGTCAGATACGAAAAGTCTCGTTTGATTAAAAAGCAAATGGATGGGTGAGTCGTAAAAGTAAGTAAGTTTAATGCTATGTAATTAGGCGATACAAGTTCGAGTCATGCCAACAAACTTTTCGCGATAAGGGCAATAGGTTCGCCGATTAAAGACGTGACCCTTAAGAAAAGAGGATTATTGTAGAATCGGGTCCACTAAGGCTCAAACCAAAATGATTTAACGAAAACAAACAACATAATACTAAATGGTAAAGTGGATATGTACTGCATAAAGCTCATTTTCTCGCTCTTTGGGACTAGAATCAACCATTGTATCTTTCATGTCTTTCATATATTCGTTCTTGTATCTTGGCAACTTTATGTAGTTTGTTGGAACTTGTCAAGACACAAACTTGGAATCTAGTACTAATGTGTTCTATATATCGTGCTCATCATGCGAAGAATTTCTTGTGGCCATCAATCTATTTGCAATTGATTTTGCAAGGATAAAACATGGAACCTGATTTTCTGGTTTCAATGTTAGAATGTATTTCTAATGTTAATTTATATTTGTTTCAAACTACAGCTACAAAAACCCTTAACAGAGGTATATCTGAGTTCGTAGTGATGGCAGCTGATGCCGAGCCCCTTGAAATCATTCTCCATCTTCCATTGCTTGCTGAAGACAAGGTATGTTTAGTATTTACGTTTATGTGCGTGCACTTCAATTTAGTACATGGAATGCACAAGCATTTATCCATGTTGTATTTACAGAATACAAGCTCTGACAACATCTGTTAGTGTAGTAATCATTTTGATATCGAAATTGGTTTTGTAGAATGTTCCCTATGTTTTTGTCCCCTCGAAACAAGCACTTGGGCGAGCATGTGGAGTTACTAGACCAGTCATTTCGTGTTCAGTGACTTCTAATGAAGGAAGTCAATTGAAAACCCAAATACAGCAGCTTAAGGTTACTTCTCTTCCTCATAGTTAATTTCATCATCTTTGAATATTAATTACCATTACACTGTTTATTAGAGGTTGCCATTTTCACCAGTTTACCTGCAAATGGGTCGATTTGGGCTATGTTTTAACTTCAGTGAGTCGAATGGGCCAAAATTTAAAAACTTTGCTAAAATGAAAATAGGTTGAGCGGATCAATTGGTTTTTGGTATCCAAATATTCATTCAAGTATGTATAATTAAAGATGATTGGGCAAAAAGTGCTAGCGTGTCAACCCTGTTCAGTTTGTGGTGTCAATTAGTAATTGTCTTAACTCAATCCTGTTTCCCTTGTCACCCAACCTACTGATTTGCCAATTCCCACATCTACTATTTATGGATTCTGATCATTTTGCTTACAACTTCCAGGATGCCATTGAGAAGCTGTTGATCTAAGAAATAGGGGAATTCGGTGTGATGGGCCTTGCTCGTTATAGGCTTTGACTGAGAGTGGTGGTGATTCGTCTTTGTTTTCTGTTATATTTTTGGTGTACCAAAGTATCTTCCATATGATGTTTGACATGCGTTGTTACAGTATGTGAACTACTCTTTATGAGTCAAGTCAATTGCCTAAAAAATTTATATAGTAACATTGTTGTTTCACAAAAAGTATCTGATAGAACTCTTTAGGCACCAACAATATTATTCGTGAACATGCCATCCCTTTATGAAAAGCTCTTGGCTGATTAAATACAGAACGCGTATGGGATTTTTTCTTGGCTTGGTTTTGTAAAGATGGTATCTGTTAGTGTGACAAACTACCAAAGGCACGGTAGAGAAGAATCAAGAATGATGTGTACGTACGATGTTTTTACATCTAAAAACAATGCTTGAATGTTCAAATTTCAAAATGTGTAGATACTATAAAGTGTAGCAATGTCTTGAAGGTACATTGAATTATTCGAAATCTAACGCCTGTATCAACAGGTCTAATACCAATAGCAATTCAAGATTTTTGATACACCATTCACGTCCCCTGAGAACTGTATTAAGTATTTGTTGGTAGATACAGTTCATCCATCAAAATACAGAGTATATATCTTTGAATCCAGTCACCTTCGTGGAGCGAGAATCGTTACTAATGGAAACACAAATCAATGGTACACAATTGATGATTATGTTGTGTCTCTTTCAAATCATGAATATGTTGAAATTTAACATAATAACTCGATTCATATAGCTTTTTATAAATAAATATATATTGGCATCAAGTTAATCAACATAAACACTCTATTAATAAGAGAAACAGAATCAAAATTTGCTATCTTTGGGGCCCAAACTAGCTTGCTAATTAAAGGGAGAAGGGATTATTTTTCTTTGCGTTGGCTTTAAAACAGTAAAAGCGTTTAATTCCCCATTATGTGGTTGTGGATAATGAATGTTTTGTAGCCAGTTGTTTAAAGATAAATTTGATTGGTTATAAAAAGTTGTATAAGGTTTGCATATGCACTTACTTGAGTTGTTGTAATGAGCTTCAACACCACTAAGAATTCAATATGGTCTATAGCAACTATTTAAAATTTAAAATAAGATAACCACTTTAATAATACATTTTTCCTTAATTTAGTGTGAATATCTTCATGATTCCATACGAGAAATAATACACTTACTCAAGAAAAATTATATTAGCTAATCTTGTCAAAAGACATAGTATATGTGTATAAATGCTTACAATTACCAATTTTTATAAAAATAGTTTTACAAGTAACATGGCATGAGGGGTTCACCAATCACGTCAATTCCCTTTTTTCTGCGTCATACTTCTCACTCTTCATTTTATAGCTAGGTACAAGTACAACTTAGTTTGAGAACAAACTTTTAAAAATATTGTGTGAGTTAATCATTTATCATTCTATAATATACGCCGTCTTAAATTAGTGTCTTTATCTTTCAGATTCCACATTTTCTTATATGCGTATCTTTTATATATACATATACACACACACGACTTTTGAAGAAATACATATAATACTTGAGTTATAAGATGTACGTTAAAATTTAACTTAATTTCATGAAATGACCTAGTTTGATTTAAGATGAACCAAAATGATACTATTCATCGTATATTATAGTGCATTTACAGATTATTAGACACAATTTAATGATGTGGAGTGAATACATGACTAAGTTGCTACATTCCGAGCTCAATCAAGATTGTGGGGGACAAGGGGGTCGCGCCCCTTGTAGGGTCCTAGGGGCAACGCCCCTGATGAGGCCCTATTGTGACAAGATTCAATGAACCCAAATATATCAACTTTGAAAAAATTAACTAGTTTTTGATAAATGTCATTTTGGGCGTTTTTGTTAATTGCATATTCCAGATATAAAATAGAGCACACATAAAAATCTCGGAATAATTTGATTGTGTGCCCGAACATATTCGAATTCAGTCTTATTCCAAAGTGAACTTCGTAAATCCAAACATATATATAGAGTTGAAATATCATTTTTGAAAAGTAATCTTCTACAAGATGTAAAATATATCCGGTTGAAATCGTTTACCATAGTCACGTGAAAATCCCCAACATACACATATAGCTTCTTCTTTTTTTCTTTTTTTTTTTTCCACATGCCAACCATCGAATCCACTTATCGTAGCCTTCAAATATAACCTAGTAAAGAAAATTCACATTTTAGAATGGGCGACATATATCATGTTCGATGTTGGGTTAGTGACTTTTGTGGCGGGCCATAATTCATGTGGACTACGGTTCTTACACACTTACTACAAACAAAATTTTAAGTTTACTTTTCCCGACAATTACTAATTATTTATTAATTGTGTTACACAATTCAAGATGAAAAGTTATACTCTCCTTACCCCTAATTATATCAAAATGGTAACATATACTGGTACTAAGCAAATCTTTCAATTTAATTCTCTATAATGAAGTAATTGTGACATTAATTAAAATCGTTTGTTAACTTTAGTTAAGTATATCTATTAAAGTCTTAAATCATTATCCATTGAAAAGAATCGAGAAATTCACGGATGTTTTAATGCATCCCAAATGCATCTTTATTTAGATGCATTTATCGAAAAACAAAATTGTGTGGATCGTCCCTGTGGATTTTTTTTTTACCTAGGGCATCCCTAAACTTGCAATTTGTTGCGTGGGAAGTCCTTCTGTCTAACGATTGTTAGTTTAGTTCGTTAAAGGACTTTGAATGTAATAATTTTAATAGCATAGGCTATTAGTGTAATTTTTATCTTTTAATCATAATAATTATTTAATGCCTTTTTAGTTGAAATTAAGCAAGTTGTTTTTAATAAACTTTTCAAGTTAATTTAACTATTTTAATTTATTTTTTTAATATTTATTTTTTTGTGACAATTGAAATGATCAACTTTTTATTGTAGTTTCGATTTCACATATCTTGTGTCCGTTTTCACTTTTTAGTAAGGGTGTTCAAAAGTATCCGTATCCGTAATCCGAAAATCCGATCCGAAAATATCCGAAATTTCGGATATCCGAATTTTAGGATTCGAATAACATATTTCAAAATTTTCGGATATTTCGGATATCCGTTATCTGAAATTTTCAAAACTTTTTTAATTTTTTCCCATTTTAATAGGTAACTTGCCGTCGTAGTATACAAATTATTTGCAATAACATCAAGAAATGATTAAAATACTTTCTAAATGGAAGAATTGTAGAGTATTTTGGTTAATTGTACGTACTTAGCAACCGAATATATAGCGAATCTCGATTTAAAAGCTTAAAAGTAATAAATTTCGGATATTCGGATATCCGAGTTGGGATATCTGAAATTTTCGGATATTCGAATTAAGGATATCCGAAATTTCGGATTTGGATTCGAAACTAGAATAAACAAGTTGATCATTTCAATTGTCACAAACATAAATATTAAAAAAATCAATTAAAATAATTAAATTAACTTGAAAAGTTTATTAAAAACAACTTACTTAATTTCAACTAAAAAGGCATTAAATAATTATTATGATTAAAAAATAAAAATTACACTAATAACCTCTGCCATTAAAATTATTACATTCAAAGTCCTTTAACGGACTAAACTAACAATCGTTAGGCAGAAGGACTCCCCACGCAACAAATTGCAAGTTTAGGGATGCCCTAGGTCAAAAAAAAAAACCACAGGGACGGGGAGTGTTATTTTGTGCAAACCACATGGACGATCCACGCAATTTTGTCTTATCGAAATTATCATCATTGACATTAAAGACCTATGATTCTATGAAACCGTAAATGCATCTACATATTTGTTAAACAGTGTAATTTAATTAAATCGATACATAATAAGTAATTATCAGCAATATTCAAATTATTAGTGGAACTCTTTCCTATAGCAGATAACGTTAATAATTAAGTATACAAGTAGATGTGTATGTTAATCTGACTTGCATGCCAATAATTGAGATTTTAGGCATTGACTAAAGAGACACGGTATCATGCATCTTTTTAATTGGTCAACTCTCCCACTCACAGTAGTATTCATGCGTCGACCAATTTAAGCATTTAGGGTCATGTTACAAAGTTGTCTTCATTAGGATGTTTGTATATTTCCATAGATCTAAACCTAAAACATCTGACCGGAAAACATCTGATCAAGTTTGTCTTGTTTAAACCTAAATTTTGGTGAAATTATTAACCTTTGTTTGACATTGTTAAAACCAAACCCACCAAATGTTCTTGGTACATATCGTACCAACTTAAATCTATTTACGCGGTTTCACTATTCACTGCAAAAAAAAATGTCATTTTATCACATTTTTAGAAAGTGTGTAAAACTTTTTGCAAAAAATATGATTTTCCACACCTATATATGTAAAAAATAAAAACTCGCACATGTGAGTATGAAGAAATTATAATTTGTATACACTTAAAAATGTGGCTAAAATTTTGTAACACATGATTTTCCCACGCAAGAGGAAGTGTGGATAAATTAGGTGTTACAAATGTCATTCTACACTTTTAAATGTTGACAGGTTATAATTTCTCCACACTTTCAATTCTAAACTTGATTTTTCTCACACTTATATATGTGCACATTGTGATGATTTTCACACTTATTGATGTAACAATTTTTCAAACAAATATAAGTGTGAATGATTTTACATAATTTCACACATTTTTAAAAAGTGTAGATAAATGATATCTTTATTGTAGTGATTGTAGTCGATCAACTCCTTATTAAAGGTTGTCGTTAAGTGCTTCTACATACATAAATAAGTGTATCATAATCAATATTATATTCATATTCATAGATATATTATATATATACCTTTGTTGTGGTATAAAACTATACATACATTTATTATATATCAAACATATTTCTACGTCTTAATGATAGTAATTAAAGCTTTTCTTGTCACTTAATTATTTATCATATACTACGTAGTAAATATGTCCTAATTTAATTGTCCCCTACAACTTTGCACATGATTGCAAAAATGTACAATACATGTATTGTTGACCAATAGCGTATAACACTTATAGATATAAAAATCTACTACTATACTTCATAATTAAATAAAGTTTTCAAAGGATTGATCAAGGAAAGTATTATTCAAGGTTAATTGTCTAAGAATACAACGAATTTCCAGTTTTGTCCGTTCTTAAATAATGTACTTTTTTATGTCTCATGTTCCCATTTATCTAGGGTTGATGGGGAAACACGGCTCTGTAAAAATAGACAAAACTAAAAATTCACAATGTAAATATATTTTCCCTAAATGGATACAGCTTAGATTTGTTGTGTTTGTATTTAATTAACCATTTTACGTGTATATAAATGGAACTTGACGTACTTTAATTTTATTTTTCACATATACATACATATATATATATATATATATATATATATATATATATATATAGATGAGTTATTGAAATGTATATCTTGTTTTCCATCTATATTCTATAGATATGTTGGGCTTGGAGGAGGCCTTTATTGTTGGGTCAAGAGCTTGAAGAATTGCGGGAGTTAGAAAGTCTTATTGTTGGACCAAGAGCTTGAAGAATTGCGGGAGTTAGAAAGTCTTTCATTTAATCTTTCTTTTAATAATGGGCCCAATTGTTGGAGTTTGTGATTGGGCCCGCTAGACTTTATTCGGTCAATTCTTTGAGAAAGCTTATTGACCTTAACTATTTGGTCATCGAATCTTAACAAGTTAGATAGAACAAATTAATTCCAAGGAAAGTGAACATTACATCTTGGAGATCATGCAACGAAAGGCTTCCAACTAGGGTTAATTTAAACAAAAGAGGCATTGACATCCACTCCACTAGATGTTCAATTTGTGATGAGGCTCAAGAAACGGAATTTCATTTATTTGCGGAATGTAGGGCAGCTAAAGACGTATGGAAAAAGGTTTGTTTTTGGTGACTACAAAAAAACACCTTAGAAACCGGTTGAAAATGCCTTTAGAAACCGGTTCCTAAACCGGTCTGTAAAGGGGGAGGTTTTTATGTGTTTTATCAAACCGGTTTGTATACTGTTAGAATAGAGATCGGGTTGGTTGTATCAAATCGGTGTCTATGATACTTTTAAGACCATATTTCGCATATAGAAAACCGGTTTGTAAATTTTTTAATAGCATCAGCAACAATGCCAGTGCCACTCCTAAATGATTTTAACTGCAGACATTGAAACATTAATTGAAACTAAAGAAGCACAACAAAACCAGTGAATAGAAAATGAATAGAACAACAGAACACAATCTTATATATAAAAAAGTAACCGAATACAAGTTCAATTCCATCGGTACACAGTGACATACATAGAAAAGCAAACCTAAAGATACCATAATACACGCAAATGATAATGGTACCACGAAACTAGTTATCACAAATCTTCACAAAATATGACAGCCATGAACCGACGATATTGTCTAAGTCTTTGTATTACATAAACGGTCTCCATTTTTCCGCATCGGGTTCATAGAATAGAGACCTGTTTATTTCCAAATAACTGGTCTCTTTAATATTTAGAAACCGTTTTCCTACTTAGTCCACTAAAACCGGTTTCTATTGGGGGTCTCTATTACTCTTTTTGTAGTAGTGTCATTGGAAGAACCTACCTTCTCAAGCATTAATGATGTGATTACACTTTCGGATCGCATATCTCTTCCGGCTAGGGCCCGTTCAATCTTTGATGCGGTGGTTCAATCTACCATTTGGGTTTTATGGCGATATCGTAATGAGACCATTTTTTCTATTCAAAAACCAAGATGTGATGTGCTTTGTGACGATATCAAGCTTCTTTGTTTCACTTGGATTTCTAGTAGGGGAAAAAATCATGATCTTAGATGGATAGAATGGATTTGTAACCCAATAGCTTCGATCATTTTCCATGTAATATTTCCTTCTTCTAGCTTCTTACTAGAAGATTTTTTTATACAATATATCATTTGCCGTTAAAAAAAATATTCTATACATATATCTAATCTAATAAGGTTTGCCTTTCATAATAATAATAATAATAAAAAAAAAAATTGATTGGAGATGCCCTAGCGGGCGTTTAAAGTAAACAAGATAATGACCCGGATCATTTATATGCATAATCAATTATAGTACAATTATGATCGACATTACTGACTACAAAACGGTAACATGATATATCATGAAACATATAGTGCAGCTAATAGTGACTATTTGTGATTATGTTTTTGACATCATAAATTGATCAAGGATAAAGAATCTAGCTATTTCAATTCCTTTGGTCAAGCACAAGAGGTTTCCTTTATATACACTATACATGCATGCTTATGATAGCAGCAATATCAGTTGATCTGAGTTACCGTTAACTAATTAACGTACCGTTTAGATATTGTAACTTTAGAATCAATTCTACCACGCCAACATAAAGATATCATCAGCCACAGGGGTGGAGACAAGGCGAGGGTAGCGTAGGCAGCCGCCCCCACAAGAGTTTATAAATTGCGTAAAAAAGAAATTTTTTTAAGGTATTAATGACATTTTAAAAATTTCGCCTCTACAAAACTATAAAAAAATAAAAAATAAACTTTTTCCGCCCCCACTGTTTAAATTTCCTGGATCCGCCCATGATCAGCCATGCATAATCCATGCGTATAATTATAATATATTATATACAAGATATGATATGATGATGTATTGAACATTCGAACCAGCTATGTACCGTAAGATGCATGGGTTCGATCTGATCGAGTCTTTTCTTGATTTAAATATATGTACACAGTACACCTTATTTATTACCTCAAAGATTATGATCATTATACGAGTAGTTTTGATGATGATGTTTTTATATGACGCACCATAACTTCATTATGCTTAGTATATCTCATGTTAATATCTTAGAAGTCTCATTATCCTTGATAGTTGGAGTACTATTATGTCCTTATAATTGTCATGTTTTTTTTATGTTGATAATTACATCTTAGAACACAATGATTACTAATATACGACATACATTCTTACGTCCAAATTCACTTTGAACACGCGCGTCTTGGATTTGTTCATTGCAACTACAAATTTGTGACAATCAAAAATGACTTGCCCAAGAATGCATGTTCAAAATGAACTTGGACCTAAATTAAAGTACGTCTAAGCAAATGAATTGATAAAGGTAATCATTTTATATTAAAACTTCTCTAACAACAAAATAGAAACGTTCATTTTCTTCGAAAATGACTGAACACATATCAATTAGAACTATATGTGGTCACTAATAAATCAAACCATATATGTCAAAATAACTTCATTTATGGTACAGCTGTCAAATTATACTTTTTCATTAACATTCGATCTTCACCTGAAAATAGTACTAACTAACGCCAAAACGAAAACGGAAAATGATGGCAACTTCAATCAGTTTATGTGTAGGGCAGAAGAAGCACTCATCAGACTGATAAAAAAGATATGGGCCGGTGACCCTTGAGTTTATGGCTCACAAAACTTTGGGTAGAAATTGTACCATACCATATACATACAATATACATACATGATGATAATGTTATAGAAACTAAATCATATGTTCTACAGTTCTGGATTCTTCATCCAACAGTACGTTCTCCCACTAAAGTCAACATCAATTAAGTTTAGTTTTTATATTTGGTAGGGTGATGTAATAATATTTACCATAACTAAGCTTGTTTTTCACATAAGCTTTTCAAGCTAATTATGATGATTAATTAATATTGATTGCAACTTTTTTGGCGATATTCTAAATCTTTTGAGTTTGAATAAATTCTTAACCTTTAATTATTAATCAATCAAATGTAGTCGATACAAGATACTTTTTTTTTTTCTTTTGAATGGTGGTGATTTTATTTAAACATGCTTCTAAGAAACTAGTAGGGAAAAAATGAAGTTACACAAAATCGTGCACGTTATAATTTTAGAATCGCAACACCAATTGATCCAAGACGTATCAAAATTTTGCAGAGTATATCTCTATATTTTAACTAGACTAGCTAGATATGTGAGTTGATAATGATATCATCCAGAATATGAATCGTTACTGCGCTTGTCTTCATTCCTAGCTTAACTAGAGGATTTCGTTATTTCGAATTTTCCAAATCCAACCAATCGAGCTAGCAAAGAACCTTATTGTCATCTTCTTCTTAGAATGACAAGTACAATTAATATGTAATTTCTAGCACATGAATATATAGATACACCTACAACCAAGTATGTTTGTGTCATCTCATGACTTAATTAAACTCTAATATCAAGATATAAGGTTAATTACCTAAATATATAGCACTAGGCGTTGATCAATGGCCATTTTGCTGTAATATTTATCATCTGATACACGGTACAAGCTAGAATCTTCTGATGGAGATGAGGTAGGGCTACTTAATTTTTTATCTTTAATTAATTACCAATCAATAAGATAATGATTATTTGTCACAAAAGCCTAATGGAATGACGTGACGTCACTAAAAGTGACAACCTTATTGGCTATATAAAGAGAGGTTCTTCTATGAAACAGAAGTAGGTCTTCCTTTTGTATTTACCAACTCTTTTAGAAAGACTTGAAGATAGGAAAGAAACTAAAATCATGGTAATTTAGCATGTTTAGAAAACCTCTTGCTAGCTTTAGTCTGAAAATGAATATATCAATTTCTTTCGGTTAATTCAGTACTAATTCATTGCATATACGCTTAAAGTCTTGATCTAATTTTTATACGTGATTTCAGGATGGTAAACTGAGTTTGACTGTTGCCGATGCTGTAGATTACAAGGGGTTTCCTGCTGATAGGTCGAAAACCGGTGGTTGGGTTCCTGCTGCCCTGATTCTAGGTCAGTTTATCTTCCTCTTTTACCATGCATTTGGCCGTTTTAGGCTTTTTAGTGACAAAATTCTGGCACTTCAAGTAGTTTAATTTGGAATCTGGATCTTTCGGTATATATACTGTCTGGTGCAAACTCATATCCTTCCAGCTACCCTATATATCACCAATTGGTTTATATCACCAATTGGTTTTACAGTGTGACCTCATCTAAGCTAATAGGATGTAAAAAAGGGTGTCGTAGGTTTCGGGCATCTCAAATATTCGTTGATACCGGTGGCTTTATCATAACTTGCAATGCTTGAAAGATACACATATATACTTCTAGCAAAGCTAGCTAGAGCTTACTTCCGAGATCAGAAATTCTGATTATTCTACTATCTGTTATGCTATAAGTCATGATCAACCAGGCTTACAAATTTAAATACTGAGTTTTACGTATAAATTTAATTTCGACTTGCAATCTAAGCTAAAGACTGATTAGGATTTCTGTGCTTATGTCCTCATTCTTCATACCAATTCAGTTTTATTTGTACGTACAACTTTAAGGTTTAAAGTTTAGATTTTTGGTCACATGCAATTTAACCTTCAATAATGGGAAAAGCTAACCATGCCATTTTTTTACTCACCACACCATTAAACTAATACATTAGTGGTATGGTGAGTGGATTAGTGTATTTGACTCACAATACTATCCAGAACACTGTCTATAATACTGTCCATCACACCATAAAATCCTTAACAACAACATTCTTCCCAATTTACAAAAGTATCACACCTTGTGCTCTAAATACTTTTGACCATTAATTTATTACACAAATTTTTATGTTAAAAATAAATAAAAAAAAAAGTAAAAAAAAATGGTATGAAAAGTAGGACCCTCAAAAATAGGGCTTTCAATAGAACAAGTCGATCAATATCTAACATGACCCAACACACTATCTCATCAAAGAAAACTACAAACGAATTCTTGTTAAACAGAAAAACAAAGATGAAAAGATTAAAGGTTTTATAGTATCCATGATTAATTATCGAACTATACACTTCTTACGATTATATATATAACTTTAAAACCTCCTATTATATAGATTATGTACTCAGTTTTAAAATCTTTTATCGTATGTTGTTGGCTACATAATTTAATGTTTTTGGGTAAATTCTATAAATACAATAGTAACTTATTAAGGTGATATGATATTAATATACAAAGTATACTGTATAAGTTAAAAGTTGGATACCCTCTCTTCAAGTGTGGGCCCAATAAAATTTATGAGAATTGATTCACTTCATGACACGTCGATATTTTATGAGTGTAAGATTTTTCTTTGATGAGATAGTGGGGTCAAACAGGATCATATAACTGGATCACTTTTGCCGACTGAAAATTTATTTTGTTACAGCAAATAAATTACATTTTACGTTACTCTTTATATCAAATCAAAGTTAAAGTGTCCCTACAAACAAACAAACAAACAAACAAAAAAATTATTCTTTTCACTATGGAAACATGATCGATCCTTAATTTTCCCATATACATGAAGATACACTTACTGTTTTTTTTTTATTCAATCAATCATGTTTCCAGCTGGATGATGAAATTAACTAAATCTTGACTGTTGACTTTTTGGTCAAACAGGAATCGAAATATGCGAGAGGCTTTCAACAATGGGAATTGCAGTAAACCTGGTGACATATTTGGGTGGAACCATGCACCTCTCAAGCTCAGCTTCAGCAAATGTGGTCACTGATTTCATGGGCACCTCTTTTCTTTTGTGCCTTCTTGGTGGCTTTTTAGCTGATTCTTTTCTTGGCAGATTCAAAACAATAGTCATTTTCGCCTCGATTCAGACCCTTGTAAGTTATACTTCTTTTGGGTTTATTTCAAAGCGTTTATTCACTTAAAAATTTAGATGTCAAGTGCTTATTACTTCTAAAATAACCAGATAAACAGTTTTCAAAAAGGTGTTTGGATTTAATTATGTTTTGAAAATAAGCAATATGCACATAAACATTTAAATAATCAATACCGAACACCCCTAGCTTGTTCCATTAAATTCGTATTGTGAATTGAGGCTAATTCAACGTTGGGCTTCCATTTTGTATAGGGTACGAGTGCGTTGGCATTATCGACCAAACTGCCACAACTTAGGCCACCACCATGCCACTCTCTTGAAAACTGCAAACAAGCAAATGGTTTTCAGATGGGAATCTTGTATCTCGCTTTGTATCTGATAGCTGTTGGCACGGGTGGCCTAAAGTCGAGTGTGTCAGGGTTTGGGACGGACCAATTTGATGAAAAGAACGAGGAGGAAAAGACTCAAATGGCGTATTTCTTCAATAGGTTCTTCTTCTTTATAAGTTTGGGAACATTAATGGCGGTTACAGTGCTTGTGTATATACAAGATGAAGTTGGTAGAAGTTGGGCTTATGGAATTTGTTCTGTTTCTATGTTCACTGCCATTTTGGTGCTTTTGTATGGGACTAAAAGGTACAGGTACAAAAAAAGTGCAGGAAGCCCAATTGTTCAAATTTTTCAAGTGATCGTTGCGTCTATAAAGAAGAGAAGGATGGATCTTCCTTATGATTCTGGTTTGTTGTATGAAAATACTCCCGAGGGTTCAAGAATCAATCACACAAACCAGTTTCGGTACGCTCTTTTAGTCTTACTATTAGCATCAACAATCAGCTAAAGAATCACCTTTTTAAATGCCACTAGTAGTCGCTAAGGAAAATCAAGTCACAAAAAAATTAGTCACTAATACTTGGTTAATATTGCAGTTGTTTGGACAAGGCTGCAATAGTCGCTGAAGGTGATTTCGAGAAAAATACCTCAAAATTGCGGAACCCATGGAACCTATGCACGGTGACAAGGGTCGAGGAAGTAAAGATGATGACGAGGTTGCTGCCAGTATGGGCGACAACAATTCTCTTTTGGACAACTTATGCCCAAATGATCACATTTTCCGTCGAACAAGCAGCCACCATGCAACGAACTGTCGCAGGTTTCCAAATACCTGCCGGATCCCTCACCGTCTTTTTCGTAGCTGCCATTTTACTGACATGCGCCATCTATGATTGCCTAATCATCCCACTTTGGAAGAAATGGAAAGGCACACCAGGGTTCACCGATTTACAACGAATCGCACTAGGTCTAGCTCTTTCGACGCTAGGAATGGCTGCAGCCGCAGTTTTCGAAGTTAAAAGATTATCAGTGGCGCGAAAGCACACCAACATGATATCAGAGCCTCTTCCGATAAGCGTTTTCATCTTGGTCCCTCAGTTTTTTCTTGTGGGGTCAGGTGAGGCTTTTATTTACACTGGACAACTTGATTTTTTCATCACTAGATCACCAAAAGGAATGAAAACTATGAGCACTGGTTTGTTTCTAACAACATTATCATTGGGGTTTTTCATGAGTAGTTTTTTGGTGTCTGTGGTGAAGAAAGTGACCGGAAACAATGGTGGATATGGGTGGTTAGCTGATAACATAAATGATGGAAGGCTTGATTTGTTTTATGGTTTATTGGCGATCTTGAGTGGTGTAAATTTTGTGGTTTATTTAGTATGTGCAGCCTGGTGCAAAAAGGAGAAGGGTAAATCATCAGCTGTTGTTGAAATGGAGAAGTGTTGACATTTAAAAGTCTTGTTAATTTTGTTGTTATTGTAATTTTGTGAGTGTGATTTCCATTTTCTTGTTTGAGCGATGTACAAAAAATATAAATAAAAGGTGTGTTTTTTTAATACCCATATATTGAATTATTGTTATTTTTTGTTGTTAATAAAGGTTTTTAGTACAGTACGTTTTTTTCCTTTTGCGGCTAGCAATATTTATAAGGCTTTGTCTAAACTTTCAAAAAAAAAACATATATTTCATCATTAATGCACTAAAGACTATTTATAAATTAATATTAAAAACTTTGCCTTTCTTAAAAAAATAAATATAAAAATAATATTAAAAATTTAAAAATTTCAGTCAATTGATTAACACTCGACATTCTTTTTATATGTGTTAATATATGTATTGTATTTGATTATATTGACACCAGTCACAAAAGAGTATTTGAAGCGCTTCATTAATACGATTTTAAGATAAAACTACTATAAAAATTAAAAAGTGGGTTCAAAATTCTTTTATGGAACGGTTTAACTACATCATATACAACTGTTTGAGAAACACGTACCACCTCAAATTTTGTAATTACAACTGTCATGTCGCAAGTTGCGGAGCCTTAATTAACTTATGCTTTAAAAGTACAAATTAAAACTCTAAGTTACAAAGTAAGTTAGATGACGTACTTATTTTGGCGTGTTAGAATAAACTGAAGGTTACGTTTTCATGTTTTGTAAAAGAATCTTAATTAAACTAATGTAAATCCATAAAGAGTTAGACATGTGAGTACATTTTTGTCTTGGTATCGTTATAATTTGTTTATATAAAATCTAATGTAGCCTTTTTTTCAAGCATAAAGTATTATGCCATAGACTTGGAAAAGTGATGGACTCATGGTTAATTGGTTGCTTACGTTGACTATCGAAATCATGCATTTATTTTAATTCCTAACAAAAAGTTTACACTTAACAACTTTATGGTGTCAATTGTGTAATTAAGTAATCTTTAAAATCTTATATTTATATTATACTACATCATTACCCGTGCGATGCACGGTTATCTCAAAATATTATTTAAATGTTTATAAAATATACAAAATAATAACGTCATCAAAAATAATTATCATAAAAAAGAAGCAAATTTATTAAGAGTTTCTATTATTAAATTTTTTTACTTGTATAAATATATGTAGTATCAAAGGAGAACATAAACATAGTCTATTTCTCTTCTATATTTTAGTTTTGATGAATGAATAAAGGCGACATAAACATTAAGTTATGGCCACACATTTAAATAGAACGACATCAATTATTTGAATACAACTTAATTCATCAAAAAGTAATAAAAAATTGTAATATGGTCTTTTATTATAAACGGGTATGGCATATCTAAATGCCTCTAGATAATCACATGGATAAGAAAGAAAGAACACTAAGCCGTTATGTAACACTCCAAAAATATAAAGCTTTTATTTTAGTGCACGAGGGTATATTTATTTTAAAGAGGTGTTATTTAAATGATACGAAATAATAGAATACGAGAATGGTTTTTTAGTTCTAGACAATAGGGTTTAAAGAGGATAAAATTTAGTTGACTTTAATGAATATACGGGTGTGTGTTTATCTACTTCTTTCCAAAAACCTCTGGAACCATTCTCTACATATGAAGAAAACGCAGGAAGCATCCCCAAGCCCTAAAATTAGTCTCTAATCTTTGATTCAAGCCTTAGAAACTCGAATTTATCATCCTTGGAGCATCTCTAACATGTTGTAAGTTGAATTCTTCCATGATTTAACCTAGGGTTTTGGGGTTTTATGAGATTTTGATGGGTTTTGTATAAATAAGGGTTTTAATCCGAGATTAGGGTTTTATTTTGATTGAATTGATGTTTATTAGTGTTATAGAGATGGTTAGTAATCATATAACATGTTGGAAGTGATAAATTTATGATTTGTGTTCTTGGGTAATTATGGGGGTTTTGAAGAATCATGATTATAACTTGAAGTTAAAGTTTAATTTGATGTAGTTAGTGTTAATTAGTGTTATAAAGGTTGTTGGAAATCATATAACATGATGAAAGTGAAGAAATTATGATTTAGTGTTCTTAAGTAATTCTAGAGTTTATGTTAAGATTATGTTAATAAGCTTAGTGGTGAAACTAGTGATCTTAATAGGGTATGATTATGAAGAAAGTAGTAAAGAGATATAACTAAAGAATCAAAATAAGTGTAATCAAAGTGGGGGAGGGATTTAATATGATTAAAGTTAATGATGATTAGTGTTTAAATATGATGTCATGTGTTATGTATTATGTAGGAATTATGTAGGTGTTAAAGAAGTGGATGCTTATGTTGATCAAGATGGTGAAATCGTCGTGTAAGAGATTATAGTGAGTGATACGGGGGTTAAACAGGTGATATGATTGTGTAGTACCGTATAGCTTGCGGGCTAGAGGTTTACACAATCAAAGAATAAGTTATTTGTTATGTTTATTTAATTGTATTTATTGCTTAAATTAGCTGTTGTGTTAAATTTTTTAATTGTGCTTAATTGTTATGTGTTTAATTGTTTCTTGGTAAAAAAAAAAGTAGTGATTCCTCATTAGCTTGATGTTAGCCAAGTAATGAGTAAGTCACTAGCTTAAAGGTAAAGGAAAAGAATTGGTGATGAATAGTATATGATTCGATTGTGTTGGATCCGGATTGCTTCCGAGCAAGAGGCTACACAATCGGGTGGAAGATGATTTGTTGATATATGTGGATTAAATAGTGATTATGTGGTGAAGCGTGTATGAATTGATTGTATGTGTTTCCGGATAGCTTCCGAGCTAGAGGATCATACAATCAAGTGAGAGTTACTTTTTATATGTTTTGGTTCTTATATGTATTTAAGATTATGTTAAAAGATGTGTTGATTAGTGTATTGATTGTTGATGGTTAAGTTATGTGATATGACTATGTGTAAAGATTCAGTGGTGACCAGAGAGTTAACTGCGGTTAACACAGTGTTTAGTGTTCAGTGTTCAGGGCCCAGTGATTTTGTGTTTATGTATTGTGTTGATATGTGTTATGTGTTAAGTGTTATGTGTATTGCTTGTTTGATTGCATGTGTACTCACTAAACAGTTGTGCTTACCCGTTTCAGTGTTTATGTTGTAGGTTATGTTTGGCTAGCGACATGTGGATAGAAGGGTTATGCGAAGCTAGTGACATGGATATGGAGCATGTTTATGGTTAGAATATGCTTCTTTCTTTTGAATTGTTGTTTTGATATCCAATTGTGTAAATCGCCCAAACAAAGAGTTTTCGAATTAAATATGTTGGTCAATATGTAGTAGATGACTTTGAAAGTCAAACAGAGGTATAGTGTCTTGTATATGTGTTTTGAAGGGTATGAAGTCATGCGATTGGTTGGTTGAATATGGAGTTGACAATTAGTCAACTACATTGAAAGAGTCAAACATGTGTGGAATAGAGTGTCGTTTGGTTGAAATATGGTTGATTTCTTAAACGGGTCAAAAAAGGGTTAAAATGGGTATAAAGTGGTCGTATGGTGAAATATGAATGTGTTAGTGTTATGAAGTGTTTGTCTTATGCTTTAAGTGTGTTTTAATGAGTCAATAAAGTATGCAAAAAGTTAGAGTCTAAGTACATGTAATTTGTGAATTGAGTTGACACCAAAAAGTGGTCAAAACGACCTCAAATTGGTGACACGTCCAAAATGGTTATTTTTGATAAATTTGAAAAAGTGTCAAAAGGGAAAGTTTTATAATGTTATAGTGGTTGTGTGTGCAAAATTTCAGGTCTTAACTCTTACCGAGTTAAAAGTTATGCGTATTTGAATGTCGGTAGTTTTGAGAAAATAGGGCAGTTTTGAGGGTTGCATTGAGGGCAACGGGGCAGTTTTGAGGGTAGTTTTGAGGGCAAAGAGGGAGTTTTGAGAGGAAAGTGTAAAAATAAAAAACGTTCATTTTGTTACAGTAAATGTGTCTGCAAAATTTGGTTGTCTAATTGTTAACGAGCAAAAAGTTGTGCATGTTTAAAAATGGCAGTTTTGAGCAAATAGAGGCAGTTTTGAAAATGAGTAGTTTTGTCTAGATTGTATGTTGGGCAGTTAACTTGCGTAGTCTTGCGTACGTATTCACGTGTCATACTTTAGTTGAGTGTCGGGACCTAAACAAGAGTAAAAGTATAAAAAAAAAAAAAATTTGGGGCGTTTCAAGTTGGTATCAGAGCAATGGTTTAAGAGAGTTAGGTGATCCATGATAAGATTGCTTAAACTTAAACCATTATGTGTTGTTTGAATTGTTATGATTATGATTATGCTAAATAGTTAATTGTTGAAGTTTGTATGTGCAATTAAGGTAGATATATAAGTAATGAAGTAGTTTTTGACTATGTGTTTAACTGTTAGATTAGTTATTATGTGTTATGTGCTTGTGTGGGAATCACATTAGAAAACAATGATATGAGATAGCTTGAGAAGGAAGTGTGTATAACATAATATGTCTACGCCTGATCACCGTAGTTATATTTTGTTATTTCACATGGAATTGTCGGAGTTATCAAATATCAAAGTGATTCAGTGTGATTGTTAGGATAGAGTGTAAGAGAAGAGGTATTTAAGCAATATGAATTATGTGATAGACATTAAGATTAGAAGAGATAATAGAAAGAGTATGAGTGATAGACTTGTATCTAGTGATACGTATTTCACTAAATTATGTGAAACCAATATGTAATGGGCGTATGATTAAGAGCTTATAGAGTTAGTATTAATAATATGTTCGAGTAGTACCAAGTGATATATGTGTTTATGTATGACCAGTGAATTAAGTGAAGTGTTCTAAGGATGATTAAGTGTTTGTGCATGAGTAGAGATAGTGTTAAGACTGAGTAGTACGAGTGCCATTCGTGAGGACACGAATGAGATAAGTGGGGGAGAGTTGTAACACTCCAAAAATATAAAGGTTTTATTTTAGTGCACGAGGGTATATTTATTTTAAAGACGTGTTATTTAAATGATACGAAATAATAGAATACGATAATGGTTTTCTAGTTCTAGACAATAGGGTTTAAAGAGGATAAAATTTAGTTGACTTAAATGAATATACGGGTGTGTATTTATCTACTTCTTTCCAAAAACCTCTGGAACCATTCTCTACATATGAAGAAAACGCAGGAAGCATCCCCAAGCCCTAAAATTAGTCTCTAATCTTTGATTCAAGCCTTAGAAACTCGAATTTATCATCCTTTGAGCATCTCTAACATGTTGTAAGTTGAATTCTTCCATGATTTAACATAGGGTTTTGGGGTTTTATGAGATTTTGATGGGTTTTGTATAAATAAGGGTTTTAATCCGAGATTAGGGTTTTATTTTGATTGAATTGATGTTTATTAGTGTTATAGAGATGGTTAGTAATCATATAACATGTTGGAAGTGATAAATTTATGATTTGTGTTCTTGGGTAATTATGGGGGTTTTGAAAAATCATGATTATAACTTGAAGTTAGAGTTTAATTTGATGTAGTTAGTGTTAATTAGTGTTATAAAGGTTGTTGGAATTCATATAACATGATGAAAGTGAAGAAATTATGATTTAATGTTCTTAAGTAATTCTAGAGTTTATGTTAAGATTATGTTAATAAGCTTAGTGGTGAAACTAGTGATCTTAATAGGGTATGATTATGAAGAAAGTAGTAAAGAGATATAACTAAAGAATCAAACTAAACGTAATCAAAGTGGGGGAGGGATTTAATATGATTAAAGTTAATGATGATTAGTGTTTAAATATGATGTCATGTGTTATGTATTATGTAGGAATTATGTAGGTGTTAAAGAAGTGGATGCTTATGTTGATCAAGATGGTGAAATCGTCGTGTAAGAGATTATGGTGAGTGATACGGGGGGTAAACAGGTGATGTGATTGTGTAGTACCGTATAGCTTGCGGGCTAGAGGTTTACACAATCAAAGAATAAGTTATTTGTTATGTTTATTTAATTGTATTTATTGCTTAAATTAGTTGTTGTGTTAAATTTCTTAATTGTGCTTAATTGTTATGTGTTTAATTGTTTCTTGGTAAAAAAAAAAAAGTAGTGATTCCTCATTAGCTTGATGTTAGCCAAGTAATGAGTAAGTCACTAGCTTAAAGGTAAAGGAAAAGAATTGGTGATGAATAGTATATGATTCGATTGTGTTGGATCTGGATTGCTTCCGAGCAAGAGGCTACACAATCGGGTGGAAGATGATTTGTTGATATATGTAGATTAAATAGTGATTATGTAGTGAACCGTGTATGAATTGATTGTATGTGTTTCCAGATAGCTTCCGAGCTAGAGGATCATACAATTAAATGAGAGTTGCTTATTATATGTTTTGTTTCTTATATATATTTAAGATTATGTTAAAAGATGTGTTGATTAGTTTATTGATTGTTGATGGTTAAGTTATGTGATATGACTATGTGTAAAGATTCAGTGGTGATCAGAGAGTTAACTGCGGTTAACACAGTGTTTAGTGTTCAGTGTTCAGGGCCCAGTAATTTTGTGTTTATGTATTGTGTTGATATGTGTTATGTGTTAAGTGTTGTGTGTATTTCTTGTTTGATTGCCTGTGTAATTATTAAGCAGTTGTGCTTACCTGTTTCAGTGTTTATGTTGTAGGTTATGTTTGGCTAGCGACATGTGGATAGAAGGGTTATGAGAAGCTAGTGACATAGATATGGAGCATGTTTATGGTTAGAATATGCTTCTTTCTTTTGAATTGTTGTTTTGATGCCCAATTGTGTAAATCGCCCAAACAAAGAGTTTTCGAATTAAATATGTTGGTCTGTAGTAGATGACTTTGAAAGTCAAACAGAGGTATAGTGTCTTGTATATGTGTTTTGAAGGGTATGAAGTCATGCGATTGTTTGGTTGAATATGGAGTTGACAATTAGTCAACTACATTGAAAGAGTCAAACATGTGTGGAATAGAGTGTCGTTTGGTTGATTTCTTAAACGGGTCAAAAAGGGGTTAAAATGGGTCTAAAGTGGTCGTATGGTGAAATATGAATGTGTTAGTGTTATGGAGTGTTTGTCTTATGCTTTAAGTGTGTTTTAATAAGTTAATGAAGTATGCAAAAAGTTAGAGTCTAAGTACATGTAATTTGTGAATTGAGTTGACACCAAAAAGTGGTCAAAACGACCTCAAATTGGTGACACGTCCAAAATGGTTATTTTTGATAAATTTGAAAAAGTGTCAAAAGGGAAAGTTTTATAATGTTATAGTGGTTGTGTGTGCAAAATTTCAGGTCTTAACTCTTACCGAGTTAAAAGTTATGCGTATTTGAATGTCGGTGGTTTTGAGAAAATATGGCAGTTTTGAGGGTAGCGTCGAGGGCAACGGGGCAGTTTTGAATGTAGTTTTGAGGGCAAAGAGGCAGTTTTGAGAGGAAAGTGTAAAAATGAAAAACGTTCATTTTGTTATAGTAAATGTGTCTGCAAAATTTGTCTAATTGTTAACGAGCAAAAAGTTGTGCATGTTTAAAAATGGCAGTTTTGAAAATAAGTAGTTTTGTCCAGATTGTATGTTGGGCAGTTAACTTGCGTAGTCTTGCGTACGTATTCACGTGTCATATTTTAGTTGAGTGTCGGGACCTAAACAAGAGTAAAAGTATAAAAAAAAAAAAAAATTGGGGCGTTTCACGTTAAATTACTGAACAATAATTAATATATTAGTATGAAAAAAAATAATAATAATAATATTATAAAGTAAGTTTGATGATACTACAATATAGAATATGTAACGTTTCGTATTAATCAGATAATCAAATAAGTCAAGAGTATAGTATAACAAATTTCATATTAACAAAGTGGATCATGAAGTCGATGATATCATAGCGGTTGTTGTTTCCCGAATGTCATGTTCAAAGCGTCAATCACGAAATTGTAATATAAGATCAACCTCATGTTTCCCTATCATATCAATCAATAATGGATCAATAATGCAAACAAAAACATATGTATTAGAAAGGGAAAAAAACAATAATGGATCAATAATGCAAACAAAACATATGTATTAGAAAGGGAAAAAAAGTTGTGCATGAAGATATAAAACGATACACAAACCATATCAAATTATCACCACATAAAAGAAATTTGAGAAAAAAATTTTAAGGATGAGAATTCATGCATATTCATTCTTCTTCTAATGGGAAGAAAATTAATTACGACAAATTATAAACATTCAATACCATTTGTAGACAAAATTAATTTAAATATATATTAATATCTATTATATATATATATATATATATATATATATACTTAAAAACAAAGATTTTTCCTTGATTTTTAGACATGCCACATCATAACATTTCCTTTTCTTTAAAGCCTCCTAACTTGCCACATCACCATATTATTATTTTTTAGAGTAATACTACAATCACATAAATTTTACAAATAAATTTTCACAAAATGAGGTGACAAGTGGATTAAACCAATCAAATCATTTTCTATTTTCTCTCTCATACTTCTCTCTCTTCATTTTATTGGTACATGTCATTTCGTAAAATTTGTGAACTAATCATTTCTCTTTTTAAAAAAAAAAAACCTTAATTATTAATTACTAAGACTATTATTTATCAATTATACTTTATTATAATAGCCTTTAAAATTCCTATATTATCTTTAATATATAACAATTTTTACCAACATAAAAAAAAATTCATTTTCTAATCCATATCTTATACATTGCATTTAATAAATATTATTATCATCAACTACCATGTTTTAAGAAAATTAGTTTTAATAAAGATATTTGAAATTGATTATTTTCTATACATTTTGGTATATATTACTATTGAATTTCAGTAATAAATTTTAAACTTTCAACAATATTATGATACAGTTGAAAACCTAAAAAACGTATGTTTAATTTTTATTTTTTAATTACCTTGCATTGCATATGTTCAACAAATGTATTAAAAGTTAACACAATAACTTATAAATTAATTTAATTGTATTATGTATTCAAACTTAAACATAATAACATACAAACTAATTTAATGATGTTATATAAATGGTCGTGCGTCGTACGGGCTCAATGCTTAGTTTTTATATATAAAAAAAAGTTTTTTAAAATAAAGTAAATGTTGGCACTTAATAGGATACCCACGTACTTGCACAATTACTCCGTATATTATTATGTGTTTTTTTTAGTTTTTTTTTGTTTTTCATTTGGTAATTGTTGTAACCGATATGACCTTTGGACTTTGGAAGAATAAGCTGTTCACATCCGGGCTTATATTTTTGGTTGGAAAAGGAATTGTAAAAGTGACATGGCACAATAATCTTTTGACACATATGAGGCTAAATATCCTTTTTTTTTTATTGTTGGATAGATAGATAGATTTTCACTAACTAAATCTTATCAATAAAATCTTCGTCACATTTTGTTATGATTCATCTCGTTCTCTCAAGATATTAACTTATTTAGTTATCTTTATAGAGTAAGGTTCAAATTAGTCCATGATTTTTAAGTGAGACTAAGAGAACCAATGATAGCATGCCACATGTACAAAGAGAATATTCCATACTACAGAACTCATTTACCCCAAACATCAATTATCTCACAAACGACAAATCGAAAAATCATGAAACTTGCACCATATTTTTCAGCGTTTTATCCTCTTCGATTTGTCATCCCTCAAGGCATACTTTCGATAAAAAAAATCGGTTTTTTGGTGGGTTTTATAAATTAGTAACACATTTGTTAGTGATTGATTGTACATTTTATTTACGGTTATGGTTAGGGTTTAGGGTTAGAGTTTAGGGTTAGGATTTAGCAGGGTTTCATGATTTTTCGATTTGTCGTTTGTGAGATAAATGATGTTTGGGGAAAATGAGTTTTGTAGTATGGAACATTCTCTTTGTATATGTGGCATGATATCATTGGTTCCCTTAGTCTCACACAAATTTTTAGTCTCATTTGAACCTCACCCTATCTTTATATCTAATTATATTTATATTATTATTAATCACAAATATGTTGTATTGTTTTATACAACATAATAATGTAAAAATACTATATATGCCACAAATTTGTAATAACTGATGGAATATATATAGAATTGGTTGCTCGGGTATATTTTGAATTTTTGATACTACGATATTATGGTACGTACGTTTTACTACATGTGATGTAAAGAACATTGTTCCATCATATCGACTTAAATGTTTTTGGAATTAGATTCATAATCACTCACTTAGCTCGATACTTATATTCACCACTGCATTTAGTTGGGTTGGGTTCCACATCACGTTCCTCACACGTGACTGTGGGACACATTTATTATACTAAATAATAAAAAATTAATATTAATATTATGCTGATCCGATAAAACTAGAAACTTATCAACTTTCAAAATTAAATATAATCAACTTTACATTTACCCTGCTTACACTTTTTCACAAAATTATATGCGTAAAGTTAAGGGTATTTGAGTTATTTGACTATTAAAAGGTAAGAGGTGAGATTGTGAGAATACTAAAAAAGTAGAGAATGAGAGAACCAATAAGATTCTTCTATTTATCTACAAACTCCACTGTTTTTTTTTACCCCATTGATCAATTATCTCACAAACCGTAGCTCCATAAATTATAAAAAATAAATATTCGAAACCAACACGTTTTTCTCTTCGATTAGAGATGTCATAAGCCATACTTTCGACGAATTTTTTTTCTTCGTTTTTTTTACCATATTCTACAATATAATCACATGTGATTTTTGATAAAAAAAAAAAAAAAAGTTAAAATTTGTTCTCGATTATTTATTCATGGTATATATTATTTAACACGTGATTACCACTTAATATTCATCCACATTAAGAGTTATAAAAAGAATTTTAAAAATTGCATTAGTTTTCATTAAAAATCACATGTGATTCTTATTTGTACACTTGATCACAAGTGATTGTTATATAATCACATATGATTTTCATTTAAAAATTGATATTTGATGAGAAACTTAGCGATATATGATAATTCATGTATGATTTCAACTTGATTTTTATTTGATTGTATAATTCTTAGCCAATGATTTGAAAATCCGTATTTTATTACTCTTTAATCACATGTGATTGATAGTTTGATGTTTAATCGCATATGATTACACCTTTGTTTTTCATGTTTTAATCTTCTTACATCATCAACGATTTGAATTTACAGTTTAATCGAAAATATAAGTAGGTGTGATTATTTTTTAGTATTAAATCACATGTGATTTCACATTAAAAGTTTTTAAAACGCAAAAAAATGAGGGGAAAAAAACTTCGTCGAAAGTATATCTTGTTAGATCTAGAATCGAAGAGAAAAACACGTTGATTTCAAATATGTAATTTTTATAATTTGTAGACATATGGTTTGTGAGATATTTAGCTTTGAAAAAAAAAAGTGAAAACGGGTATTCGAAATGGAGCAATCCTATTGGTTCCTCCATTCTCCATTTTTTTACCATTCTTTTTTGAACTTTCCTCTAAAAGGTAAAAACATTGTAGTTTACATAAAATTTTATATTAGAATCCATGACACTTATTTTACGACGGAGGAAAAGTATCAATTATATCGTTGAAAGTCGTACTATTATAGTAAATTAATTTGACATTTAGTATTGAATTTCAAACTGTTATAAGAGCTTTTGATACTAAATTGTTAAATATCTAAAGAATCATACAGCATATACACATCAAGATTCATCATCATACCTATTTCTAGTTCATTAGTATTCAAAAATTTGACATCAAATCAAAACAAATACTCCAATAACAATATATGCAAACAGAACTACAAAATATCAATTATATTATAAATATTCTTTTAGGACATTATAATTAAATAAAGACAAAGTTTGATAACAACAAGACATTAATTCTTTTAGATAAGATTTGAACATATGTTTTATCTCCATCATTATCATGTTATATATGTTTTTTGTAGATTAATGGCAAGCTACTCAAATGTCCTAATCAATTTCTTCTTTTGGCTACTTTCGTGGTTCAAAACAACTACTCCATTTCTAGCACATTAAAATAAATTCAATTGATATATATATATCATATGAACCTCCACATATATATATATATATATATATATATATATATATATATATATATATTCAAATGAGAACCAACTAAAAGCAGAGAGCTTGTGAAAAGAACTACTTACGTATTTGTTCACATGTAAAACCTTTTTTTTCTTGATACAATACCTATGTTCTGTTTCACGATAAGTTGAGCCCCCCTCAACTATAATTCCTAGCTCCGCTCCTGTATATACTATTTTCATTTCATTTCATTATGTTATGTTATAAGAATATATAGTCTTGAATTGAAGTCTTAGTAAAAGTCTAAAAGGCTAAAAGCTATCTTTTAGCGTAATTCAATTTAGCCATTGTAACTTATATGTGGATCTTGTGCATTTAACATAAATTGCTTCAAGAATTTTGTTAATTTTTAAAGTAGTCCTTTTGCATATATCATATCGTTTCTTTTCCTTTACCATTTCATGGGTCACGCCTTTTACCCAAAGATATTGGTGAACTTTATTGGGTTTTATTAGGCCCGAAGGAAGAATAATGAACATTCCGGATCAGGCCCAACTTATGGTACGGTTAGCCCATTCACTTATTCTATATTTTTAACGTAACAACTAACAAGTCATTGGTTTTCTTTGAAAGTGACATATTCACCCTGCATGTATCATTTTAAATCTCATGATTTTTTTTTTTTTTTGAAAACAGCAAAACTTTTATTGCTAACTTCACACCGAGAGAATACAAGCCTGAAGCTACTATGTACAATCAATATACCACTACTTAAATCTTGCACCATATACAACAAACTGGACTCACATGCTAACCAAAACAGTTGAACAAATACAACATGACATGGACCTATTATTGGTCCCGTTAAACTGATTTGGACTCAAGTCTGGCATCTTTCAATAGTCTGATGCTTTCGATCCCACATTTCAAACATCTACCATGCAGTCCCTACTAGCCAACCGCTGTTCGTAACTCCTTTATCCATCAAGCTTGATCAAACGTCTCGTGTAGATCCCTATCTGCACTCATGTACTTGCAGCATCATTAACCCACTGGTTCCAGTAAAATCTCATGATATTACTATTACTAATTTACTTATTATAACAGCATACATATTTTACACAAATAATAACATACACTGACTGCCTTATGTAATTGTATTATTAACTTTTTTTGCTATCATGATAACTTGAATAAGTTCTAAACCATGTATCAACTTGACCGCTTCATTAAATACACTCAAAACATGTTACAAGCAACATCAACTTTGAGATGCCCCTACAAATAACAACCTAAACTTTGAGATCCCCTTTACAAATTAAGCATGAAATCATATGGGCAATTGCATTTTGAAAGGCACATGAGAGACATAGGAATTAGGATACAACAAATCTGTATCTGTATCATAAAATAAATCACATAAACCAACGGCTGAAATCATCTAACACTTAAAACCCTTCCCTACAAATTATTACTGTATTACTATATTTTAATGGGTGGTGATTTGTACACCACCAAAAATTAGTCATACACCATTTTTATGCATCATTGTGTTGTACTGTACAACACTGTAAAGCAGCTTTAGTGGTGTATGGCTAATTTTTGGTGGTGTACAAATCACCACCCTATTTTAATAACTCATCATGTTATCTAAGATGAAATCTGTAACACCCGGTCAAAAAGTCAATTTTCGCGCCAGATTTAATCTTTGAATAATTGTATTTCTATAAACAATTATAACCAAGTTACATATTTGTAACTCAAGTGAAGTATTTTTATTCTTATTTAAAATATTTACGAAAAGCATAAACAAAATTATGAAATTAAAATATTAAATTTATTTTACCTTCGGATATAAAAACACGGGTATTTTATACTGTGGTTGGAGACCACAGTCTCCAAAGTGGGGAGCTGGAAATGGATAAAACCATTTCAACCTCCCATTTCCTTTCATTTTTCATCTCATAAAACACACATACACCCCAAATTCTCTCTCAACCTCACCCCCTCCATTTACACCACCACCACCGTCGGCCGTCGCCACCGCCGGTCACCACCACCGCCGCCGGCATCATCGTCAACAAGAACAACAACAACAACAAGCATCCATCATCATCCTCATCTTCTTCACCATCATCTTCATCTCCATTTTCATCAAAAAGTAAGATTTCTCACTTTCTCTCTCTAGAAATCGTTTCTCTTTCTATAAATTACTTAGATTACTTCAAAATACATGCTAGAAGCTTTCTATAACATCAAAACACCCAAAAATCGAGCCAAAACTCGATTTGGATCTTGAAATCGTCGAACAGACGACGACGTCGCATTTGGACCAAAAACAGTGCTGCGACGTCGCTGCCAACGTCGCAAATACCATGACGTCGCCTGGTGCGACGTCAGTCACAACGTCGCATGAAATTGCGAACGTCGCATATAGCGACGCCTACCCCTACGTCGCACTAGACACTGACGTCGCATATAGCGACGTAGACTACAACGTCGCAGTACAATCGCACTGCGACAGAAGCCCCAACGTCGCTCCCAACGTCGCAGGTCACAGAACCTTAAAAACCTATGATTTTCACTAAGTGTCGGAACCAAATTTTACCACTTGATTTTACTACGAACATGGATTTCGGGTGCGTTTTCAATAAACCAATGTAGTAGAAATAAAAATTTTCCAAGCTGACTTGGCAGCTCGACCCCAACCAGGGGCTCTGCCCCTTGGACCCCGCTATCAGGGGCGCTGCCCTCGAACCCTCGTACACGGTCTTTAAAACCAAGCGACAAACAAACATTCGAACGACTTACTTGGTCAGACTATTTGATCTCGTACTTATATAACCTCACGTGTTTAGGACACTAGGAGGTTATCATCCGGACAACACACGTATCGTAGGATCGCTGACAACTCACAGGTGAGTTTCATAGCCCCACTATTTCAACTGTTTTACTGTTTTCGGGGTGAAACACATGCTCAATAACAGTTTTCGAATTATATAAATAAACTTTTATAATTCACAATTATTTATATTACTGTATGTAATACGAATGTGTAATACTTAGGAAATTACACCCACCATACTGTTTGAGATAGTATCAATACGTAACCTAGATAGGTTACAACCGTACACTGTTAGATTGTTGGAAAACAATTACCACTACATAACCTGATTAAGTTATCACTATCCATTGACCATATTGTCACGGGACAATACTATCACTTATACTAGAACTGGTTAGTTCTACCTACACTGGACAACGACTAGACTTTTACAGGATTAGTTTCCCTTTCGGGATTACGACTGCCCATACCGTCCAGGACTTCTAAACTGGAATAGTACCTAAGAAAACAACAACTAAGGACTTCAAATATACTTGCTAGGCTGAGACTAGGAGTATACAGTAGTGACAAACGTTAGTATGGGATTTTTATATTAATACAAACCAACTAGGTGATGACTGTTCATACCTAGGCTCAATGTGTTACAATTTATATCTAAGTATTGTACATACATATTTAGATACAATATATTACTTCATGCGTGGCATGATACACTGTTACTTGTGTTTGTAGATTTGACTTATATATGTATATATATAAACCCCTACACTATATCAAGCACTTGGTGCTTCTTACAATTTACATATGCATATTGGCATACATACATACAAACACAACTACTCAAGTCAGACGCGTCGTAGTACGTCTGGCTCTCATTTACTTAGCTAGGTCTGTCGTAGTACAGCTGGCTCTACATTTCACCAGTCGGGCTTGTCGTTGTACAGCCGGCTCAATTACATACTTTGCTTGCGGGCAATGCGGACGATGTTCCAGATGGGACACACAACGATGCCACGGTAAAGTGGGCACAAAACGATGCCACGGTATTGCAGTGGGCACAAGGACGTATTCGCGGTAAAGCGATACACTCTATGGATGGGCGGGCTTATGCTCGTGATCCACACACATTAGTTAACGGGTCGGTGAGTTTTCACGCGAGGCCGTTAGCTCGATCATGTTCGGGTTAGCTTTTGCTAGCCGGGTAAACGAACATAATTAACATTCAAACATGTTCGGGTTAGCTTTTGCTAGCCGGGTAAACGAACATACTCAACAATCAATCATGTTCGGGTTAGCTTATGCTAGCCGGGTAAACGGACATATCCTAAACAATCAATCATAGTTCGAGGGACTACAATTATATTACTAAAAACAACATGTTTTGCCAGGTGGTCATACAACTACTTGATTTCAACTTAGGCATGTATTGCCTCACATCGATAGATTTACTTAATACCAGATAGGTATCTAGGCTCGGAATGCCTCAATTAATATGTACTTGAGTACATACCACTATTACTTAGGTATTAGATACCTCGAATAGCGTATACACATTGGTGATTACAACTTCAACTTAATATAAAGCAGAATCGTGGATTCTGGACTATTTTTTTAAACATACAAGGTTTTATACTTTATGTTTTTAACTAACCATCCTATGAACTCACCAGCTTTATAGCTGACTCGTTTTAGCATGTGTTCTCAGGTGCCTAGCAGGATTAGGATTTCTACAAGATTTGGCTAGCTCGAGTCGCATATTTTCAAACATTGGGACCACTCTGCATTTACTTTGTATTTTCAAATTATGTATTTGGAATTTACTACAATCTCGCAACTATTTAAACTTTTATTTTTGGAAATGTAATAACTATTTTCAAACGTCTCATTTAGAGTCGTTCGTTATATATCTTATGCTGTGATATTTAATTTGGTAACACCCGACCCGATCGCTTCCGCAACCCGAGATTTGAGGGTGTTACAAAATATATAGACATATTTATATCCACCTATTTTAAACTAAATATTAAAGATTTTCTCACGATTATAATCACAAACTTGGTTCGACAACAAAATTCACATTAAAATTTTTCTCCAAAAGTACAAAATACATTACCCAAGTGACAAGTTATGGGTCGATCAAAAAGGACGATTCCTTTTTTGCTTACCTTTTATTATTTTTGCACCGACGCCATCTAACAACTTGACTACCTTTTCTTCTTTTAGCCTCAAAGGATACACTTTTTTTGGTTACCAACAAATCGTTTTATTGCGGTATTGAAAATTGGTTGTTATTTCGTGTTATTGCATACCATATATAGGTGTACAACATCATGACATGATGGATGATCATATATGTTCACAAAATGTTCTTCCAAAATTAAAAGTATTAATCCACCCATAGTAAACCTTTTTTACTCATTTGCCTTTACCTTTTTTTGCTAATTGTTTATTATAAACATAACCGGCGTTGATAACAAATTAAAGCAAATTCGATCAAGCAAAGACGGTAACAACTTTGTTTGAAAAGAATCGACAACAAGAAGTGTCTTCATTATATAATTTTTAATTATTATAACACTCGAACTAGATACTTTCTACTTACCTCTCCCATGTTGACCGTGAAATCAGTCATTGAGGAATGATACCGACACAGAGGGTCAGTTTTACCTTTACCCCCTAGATACATGATACATTCCGGCTTCTACCCATCAAGAGTTAAAACTTCTATTACTCTAAATTTAAAACCATAATTTGGAAATTTAGATGCTTGTTGCATTAATGTAATCAAGTATCTTGGATTTATTATAAATCTTTAAATTAAGAGAAGGTGGTCCTGCACTACTCTATGATAGATTTTATGCACAAAATATACATCTTTGCCTTCTCCCATCCACAAATTAAATTTCATTCACATTACTTAAAAAGAAGATAACATACTCTTAACTTGATATATGGAGTACTTAATTAACTAGGGGACAGCATTAAAAACCTACCACAAATTAATAGGCTAACTTAATACAGTAATTACTTATAAAATAGATATATTAGTAGTCAAAGGCTAGTTCAACTTGCAGCAGGTGGCATGTACCACTTTTTGATAACAGCCCATACAAGATTTGGTCAAGCGAACCACTAGAGCCACAAGAGTAAGACAAATGGTAAGGTTATTCTTACCCAAACTAATTGATCAACTATTTGCAACCAAAAGAGCACAAATCCAAGATACAACACACAAAATGCAGAGGATATGTAAATAAGAATCACATATAAAAGATAAATCTTTGTCCACATATAGGTAACCAAAAGTTCAATACATCAGGTAAACAAAATGTAAAATTAATAAGGAGATAGAATAAGGGTACACCGGTGCACCAAAAGTTCTTCATCTTCTTCGTGACATCCAGGAAAACGAGATCTTAGGCATGTTCCCATGACTCGAGTCCACAACCGTTTGATCACGAAGAAGTAACTAACTTCATATCGGCAGCTCCACGACTCACCTCTAAATAAATAGACATGATAATAATAGCAATAGATATAACATATAGTAGTAGTAGTAGTAGTAGTAAATAACTTATCTATCTAAAACATACATCAAAATAAAAAAATAAGTTTAAAAGACCTTCCTAACCGCATATAAATCTCGCTTCTCATCTTCTCCCAAATGTGTTAATCGCGTGCTACTAATGTTTATTCATCAGATTCGCTCTTTCGTGCTGATTTTTCAGCACTTCTTTCTTCCAACAACTTCCCAGATTCATCGTCCACTTGGGTCGCCTTCTTTTCAGCTTCTTTAGCTTTAAGCGCTTGCAACTTGGCGTGATTATAATACGCAACACCCAAAAACGCGATCCCATACCCAATCAAATTAATCGGTGTGACAGTATCCTTAATCACAGACCACGAAAACGCAATCAACAACCAATCTTTCACAACTCCAGCCACATTCATAGTCAATGCAGACGTCTTTCCAACGAGCAAAAACACAGCAAGATTCAACGCAAACGCACACAACGAATTAGTCCCAAATATCAAGTAATCAAAATGAAAACTTGAAGTATCCCTCAACTTGGGAAACTCAACAATCATCCAAGGAATCGATAAAAAGGCAAAACAACACGGCGCAACATAATACAACGACGTAATCGGATTAAACGTAATCCCTTTACTCGTTAACAGAATCTGAATCAAAACCAATCTAGTTGCTTCAAAACAAACAGCACCCAATTGCAACATAACCCCCCAACTATTAAATTTCGCTTCGCCATAAGCCGCAATCGCAACCCCAAACGAAATCGATAACATATTAGTCATAACATCACCTTTGAACCCTTCTTTTTTAAACAAAACACCAATTGAGTAAACAGCAACAGGCATTAAAGCTTTAAGCATTTGGATAAACGATACAGAGAGATAAATATAAGCAGAATTAGATAACCATAAAGATAACGAATATAACAAACCGATTGGAACGACCGATTTGAGGTAAATATCCCGGGTCATCTGAACCGGTTCAACGACTTTAAGAACGGAAACAAGAACATAAGCTAATGAAGAACAAAAACCCATGTGAATCATGGTTAGGGAAATTGGGTAAGGCCAATCGTACATCTTGCGATCTAGGATGTATTTGTTGTAGACGATAACGGTGAAACTGAGGAAGATCCATATTGCGACGTAAGTGTAGGAAAGGATGATTTTTTTGAGGACGGATTCGGATAAAGTTCCACCTTTACCCATTTTGGATCTGAGAAATTGGGGGGATTAAGAATTAGGGATCTGATTGAAGAAGGAGATGGGGTTTTAACGTTTTTAAAGGGATTAGAAAACGTTGAAATTTGGGGAGTGTGTGTGTGTGTGTGTGTGTGTGTGAGTTTTGAGGTGAAACGAGTGTGTGTAGATTTGGGGGTAGGTAATGACTGTAGAGGACCGACGGGTGTATACAGATGTGAAAAATGGGAAATTAAGATTATTTTTATTTATTTAAATGTTTTTTTTAATAAAACAAAAGTATTTTTTTTATAAGATACATGTAAGACCCTACTTTTCATACAACATATTTTATAATATAAACCTGTCAGAAGAGTGTCCCGATTAAAATCAAATCTTGTTCACAATTCAAAAACGTGTAACTTTTCGAAACCTCACTGTTATCAACATACTTTATTACAAAATCAACAAACTATTATCAAATGTTATTTAAATCCCAACACCATAACTTGCTATTTCCAAAACAATCAGAGTATCCGCAGCAGTAGTCAAACATCCCATTCCATAATCCCAACACCCGACTGATTTCCCAATCTTATCAACTGCAAAATGTTCAACAACGAGGGGTTAGCTTATTGCTAAGTGAGTCAGATCATAATCCACAATTCAAACCAGAGATAACAATCAACTACAACAACTGAACACTCAATCACTAACTACAAACTACTCCAAAATAAATGAAACTGTAACCGACAGTTTCACTAACAATAAACTACTGATAAACTACAACAATTACTCACATTGCACATAATCACATAAACACATAACGTCAAGAGGACCGGCGGTTCCTGGTATCCACCCAACCCAGAAACCAATATGTTATTTAACCTTCAATTCTAACAAATCACAAATCCACCATTTTTACCCAATCTATATAAAAAGAGCTCAAGAACACAAAACACTTACAATCAAATGAAGGAAATGATATAGATGATGATGATAATCAATTTCCCTTTGCTAGATTTAACCTCCAATATTTGCTCTTGATTAATTTTGAAAGAGATGAGAGAATGAGAGTTTAAGAAATGAGAGTGTAATAAGTTAGGTGTGAAATGATCCAGCTTTTCCACCGCCCCAATTCTTTTATTATTAGTATAAATTATACCCGTTCCTAACCTATTGTCTGGAACCAGAAAATACCCGTAAGTCAAAATACTTTTAATTTACCGTCAACTTTGTTTATTTAAAACAAACAATATTTCATTAATCACAATAAAAACTGAAGCTCTTTTACTTGTTTATTCTTAAATAGACCAACCACACTTATTAAAATACAATTTATTTTCGGGTCCAGAAACAGGATGTTACAAATCTTCCCCCCTTAGAAGATTTCGTCCCCGAAATCCAATCCCATCCAACACAACCCAATTAACCCATATACTGTATCCACATATACTCAAACAACCTACGAGAGTTAACAATTTCATAATAATCTCCATTACTAAATCATCTCTTATTCAATTTCATCTTCATCCTACAACAAACAATCATATAACTCAAATACATATCAAGATTTTATCTACGCTTTAATTCTCCAACTTTAACTAACAATTCAATTAAAATTTCTTAAGTACCTTTCATAGATTTACTCGCAACTAAATCATTTATTTTCCAGCCTTAACACAATTGCAATTCATTTCTAGCACCGATTGGATTTTACCACTAATTCCATTCTTATATATTCAACGTCTAACTCATTTACAATTGCAAACCTATCTTGATCCATTTTAATCTCTTTTAACCCAATACTACAATAACCAAAATTTTCCATTTCAACAAAAATTTCTTAATCCCATTAATTCCTGTGATACTTGGTAACCTTAACAAGTTCATGTGACATAACATAATATAACAATGGTGATCAAACATTGCAATATTAGGTTTTTCACATTTCCGTTGTCAGGTCACTTCATATCACAACCCAACAAATCTAACCCAATCCACAAATAAACTTCAAACTAACTCATATTTACTTTACAACTAATCATATAACACAATACACATTTCAACTTAACTAACTTCAGAAAGTTCATCGTATATTACCTCATTTTTCCAAGTGAACATTAGAGAGCACCGATCGTACTCCCATCGTCTCTGCAACCAAAACGACAACTTAAACTGGATAAGTGTTAGTACTTATAATATAACTCAATTTCCCTTACTGGTGCTAACCCCATACTCTGGAATGTTTGACTAACACCAAAATAAGTTTGGGATTGAACATTTACCAATGTCCAATTCGCCCAAACCTATGCTCTGATACCAACTTGTAAGACCCTACTTTTCATACAACATATTTTATAATATAAACCTGTCAGAAGCGTGTCCCGATTAAAATCAAATCTTGTTCACAATTCAAAAACGTGTAACTTTTCGAAACCTCACTGTTATCAACATACTTTATTACAAAATCAACAAACTATTATCAAATGTTATTTAAATCCCAACACCATAACTTGCTATTTCCAAAACAATCAGAGTATCCGCAGCAGTAGTCAAACATCCCATTCCATAATCCCAACACCCGACTGATTTCCCAATCTTATCAACTGCAAAATGTTCAACAACGAAGGGTTAGCTTATTGCTAAGTGAGTCAGATCATAATCCACAATTCAAACCAGAGATAACAATCAACTACAACAACTGAACACTCAATCACTAACTACAAACTACTCCAAAATAAATGAAACTGTAACCGACAGTTTCACTAACAATAAACTACTGATAAACTACAACAATTACTCACATTGCACATAATCACATAAACACATAACGTCAAGAGGACCGGCGGTTCCTGGTATCCACCCAACCCAGAAACCACGACTACTGGGCGCCAAGCCAATCCCAGTAATCAACCGATAGCTTGAGTACTACCTTCACTGACTAGGCTTGTTCTCAACTATGTGTCTCAAAGAAACCTCGACAACTACACAGTAGTACCCAAAACCAACCAACAACAGTTGACCTCTGAAAACAACCACGTTGCATTCACAATGCAAAAGCACACAACAACAAGCAACAGTTCACAACTGTTATCAATTAAACAACAATTCAACAACAATCACATAACAACTCAGATATTCAGCAACTCATCAATTACGACTACACAACTATCACAAATTCTACTAAACAATCAACATAACAATAACTCATTCTCCCACCATTTCATGTTCAACCCATACCTTATCCGTAATTAGTTCTCATTAACCCAACCCAATTATATCAACTTCAACAACCCAATCCCAACTTAATTAACAACTCAAACAATGAAAGCAACAATAACAAACATGTTCACCCGTTGCAACTGAGCTTGTTACAACTGGGTTGAACTGAGGATTACAATCTGACTCACCGAATTCCCGTCTCCACACTCAGTGGTCTAATATTACTGAGTGTCCTCTGCCCATCTGAAATTTCAATAATAACACCAAGTCAGTAACGGTTCAACACTTATCACAAATACTTATATCAATCATAATATTATACACATTATAATCATCATTCAAAACATGACATCATTTAACACCTCATTCAATTAACTCATGCCATAGAATATGATAATTATAATCTAACAATGAATCATACAAAATTAAAACACTTTGCTGGAAAACCCCATGAAGCCGCCGGCTTGGGCAGGGAAGCCGCCGGCTTGGCTGAGAAGCCGCCGGCTTGGCACCCTGACCCGCCGGGTAATTAACATTTTCAGCATCAGAAGTTAAATCACCTAAATAAGCCAATTCAGACCGCCGGCTTGGGGTCCTAACCCGCCGGCTGACCACATGAAGCCGCCGGCTTCAATGATCAAGCCGCCGGCTTGATCATAATACCAGCAGCAGCAGAAACAGCAAACAACTTACGGGCTTTAACACCCAAAACTCAAATCTACACTTCTATCCTTCGATTATTCACCATAAAAACGACATATAAACTTACACTAACATACCCCAACATCAAACAACCTATTTAGCATCATATTTCATCATGCAATCATCATTTAATTCCCAAAATCATCAAACCCTAACCTATGAACTAAATGAAGAACACTAGCAATTCCTACCATTCAATCATCATGTAATCATGTTAAAATCGTTATTTAATCATTTAGAAACATCAAACATATGTTATTTAACCTTCAATTCTAACAAATCACAAATCCACCATTTTTACCCAATCTATATAAAAAGAGCTCAAGAACACAAAACACTTACAATCAAATGAAGGAAATGATATAGATGATGATGATAATCAATTTCCCTTTGCTAGATTTAACCTCCAATATTTGCTCTTTATTAATTTTGAAAGAGATGAGAGAATGAGAGTTTAAGAAATGAGAGTGTAATAAGTTAGGTGTGAAATGATCCAGCTTTTCCACCGCCCCAACTCTTTTATTATTAGTATAAATTATACCCGTTCCTAACCTATTGTCTGGAACCAGAAAATACCCGTAAGTCAAAATACTTTTAATTTACCGTCAACTTTGTTTATTTAAAACAAACAATATTTCATTAATCACAATAAAAACTGAAGCTCTTTTACTTGTTTATTCTTAAATAGACCAACCACACTTATTAAAATACAATTTGTTTTCGGGTCCAGAAACAGGATGTTACAATACAGTAATGAATTAGATTAGATGTGACGTTTTTATAGTTCAGGGTAAATTAAATTAAATAGAATTATTTGGTAAAGTTAGATTAGTTAGTTAGGAGTTGGAGTTTTTATATAATTGTTAGTTGGAGTATTTGATATTCGAGATGTATGACAAAATAAAGATGAAATACGATTAATTTAAATGTGTTTATGAAATTTTCTTATATATTAGTTTTATTTATTTTTGGGTGAAAATATAGGTTTTGTCGATTAAGAGTGGTACGATAACCATTAAATTATCAGTAATACTAACATTTAGTCGTAAATTACAAATAGTATATATGTAATTCAATATTGACACCTCTTAATGCTATTATTATTATCTGTATCAAACTAAATGGAGTACTAACTTAGTGTAGGGTTGCCTTTATAAAAGAAAATAAAAAAGGAGTACTTTAACGTATATGAGCAAAGACATGCACTATGCAGCGGATTAGATTTTGTAAAATCAAACAAAGATTTTTGTGATAAATCGTCGCATCGTCAATATTTAAAGGCATTAAGTTGAGCTTTCAACTGCATTATAATGGTTAAAATTTAAATATAATATATTAAAG